>JAUZST010000033.1:51570-111231 GCA_034779995.1 Parotocinclus haroldoi | reverse complement strand
ATAAATTATAGCATGTCCCGTCTTGTAACATAGGGCATGTTCGTTTAATTGGACCAGCCGGTTATTAGGACCAAAACCTGTGGTCCCATTAACCGGAATCGACTGTATTAGGCAAACATATTGTACTTGGCAATTTGAAAATAATCCGGTATTGCATATCTGTGAGTGGTAAAAGTATGTGAACCTTTCCTTTCAGTGTCTGGTGTGACTCCAGCAATCATTTCAACAGAATGTTTTCTGTAATTGTTGGTCAGTACCTGCGCATGGGCTTATAGGAATTTTATTATGTATATTCATTCATATAAGTTATGCTGTGTGATGTTAGTGTGTTTTCTGATTTGAACCGCTTACTTCAGGTCCTTCCACAACACTTCTTTGGGGTTTAGGCCAGGAATTGACCCTTCCAAAACATCAGTTTTTCAATCTGAGAGGCATTTATTTGCTTAGAAGTTACCCTGGGTTTCTTTTCGACCTCATGGATTATTGTGCATTGCTCATAGAGTGAGCTCTGTTAGTTGACCACTCCTGGGTGTCTTGAATATCCTTCATATGCTCCAAAGTCTGTTTGATTGAATCTTGGTGCTTTCAGAACTACTGTTTGCAACTGTTATCAGCATCAAGAGCCTTAAAAAACTCAAGGACCTTTCAGTTGTGCTCATGATGTTCTTTAACAAATGTGCATGCGAATATTAGGCTTTAATAGATCCCTGTTTTTTTAATACAACAGTTTACCTGTTGACAGACACCTGATTTCCATCCCATTGATTGTAAGACTCTTCATTTCACTCTTCAGACTCATTTCACCTTTAAACTCACTGCTTATAGTAGAGGTTTACATACTTTTGCAGGTCACACATATGTTATATTGGATCATTGTCCTCAATAAATAAATGACCAAGTATAGTTATTTTGTCTCATGTGTTTATTTGTGTTTATTAAACCCAAAAAATGAAGTTTAAGTTTTATGAAGTTCCACTGAAATTAATACTGTCAAATAATGTCAAACTGGGAGGTGAAAAAACGTGTGCATCACACTTATTTATTATATTTATTTATATATATATTTATTTATTTATTATTATATATGAAGTACACAAATGAAACCTGTATTTTGCACATGTGCAAATAGTGACATCTTTAGGATGTTCTCATATAATGTTAACATGAATCCAAGAAAAATGGGGAAAATAGGAATGTTATTTATTGCAAAATTCCAAGAACACAACTTACACCGAAAACTTTTGGAATTTCCCATGTTCAGCATTATATCAAATCTGAAAATGTGAAATTCCAAATTTTTACATGTACAAGCTGTAATAGACGAAGGATTATGTAAGACTGTTGTATTATTATTGTTTCAAGATAGGGGAAGGAAATTGCATTTTAAGTTGATATGGTAGGTGTGAGGACAGATGTGTGTGTGTGTGTGTGTGTGTGTGTGTGTGAATGTTTGTGTGTACATGTCTATCAGTTCTTGGTGAGGACCAAAAATCTTCTATTTCAAAAACCAAAATAGCCAAAACAATACATTTTGTCACCCGAAGTTGAGGTTCAGCCTTGATGTAGATGAACACATACTACTGCAGTCATGTCAATTGTAAGTACTTACTGTACATACATAGTATTGTGTGTTTGTGTGTGTGTTAGGAGGGTATGTTACGAGGGTAATGTTTATACGCTCGTTTACAAAAACAAAAAAACTCACAGGACAAAGAATCAAGTGAAGCGATATGAGTGTAATGGTGATTATATAGTATATAAGTGCTTTCAGTATTAGTACATAAGGAAAGGTTTCTTGGGGATGACTGTACAATAACGTTGTAGTTACTGTACAAGATTACCTACAGTTGGGCACTGGTTCTTTGTGGTATCTTGTGGCACACACAAGGTAATGGAATCTGGCTGTCATTAGTAGGACATTGATGGATGTAGTGACAACACATTGTCCTCCTAAGCATCTGGAAATGGTCCAGGCACAGACAGGATTGTGTAGTGAAGGTACAACCTGTGTCTGGAAGGTGGACAACAAAACTGTGGGAGCTAATGTGAACATGCTCATTCTTATTGGTGTGACAAACGATCCTCTCTATTAATGGTCCGTCTGGGCCATCCAGAGCCGGTCCACTGTGTGTGTGTGCCATTACAGAGCACTGCTCCCTGCACCTCTTAACAGCTAGGTTAGAATAGATTATTGGCAAAATGTCTGTCAGTGCGTCCTAGGAGCATGCCTAGCAGTTAGCCCTAAAGAGTTAGTTGCGATATTTTTTGTCATTGCATTGTGGGAACCAAATGTCAAAAAACCCAAATATCTCCATTAGGTTACTGAAGATACAGTTAGGTGTAGGTGTAAAATTTCTTGACCAGAGTAATTATTATATCAGTGGAAAGTCCTTACAAGAATAATGTTTGTAGGTGTGTGTGTAATGTGCTTTTGGAAATGTGGCTGTAATGTGTCATTCTGCTGAAAACCACATACCATGGTTTACTAGTGCTCAATGCAGTACTCAGAGTGAGCAACTTCGTAGTGGGGACAGGAGGGGACACGTTTCTGAGCTTCTGGTTTCTTTTTCCTGTTTTTATTACTCTTTTGACTGTCATCACAACAGGTGTCGAGAGCTACTGATGATGCATGTCACTTGATACTGCGATGACAGTTTGACTGAATGTAGCTTAGAGAGATATTATGTATCAATGATGTTACACTGTGTAAACAGTCAGACTCATATGTGCACGGATGTCTTAAGATAGCACTAAGTTAATGAATTTCAGTCTTTGACCTTTGGTATGAGAGCATGTATACACTGGACACTATTACGGTTATACAGGCTGTGTGAAGTAGGCGAGTTGCACAGCTAAATAAAGAACTGCAGCCATAATCATAAAAGCGACCATTTCCTCTACCATGAGGAGTAATGCTCAGACTCATTCTTCTCTCTTCCGCTGCCTTTTTTGTGATTTTTTTTCTTCCAAAGATTGTGCAATCAAATGCTTGAGCTGTTTATTTCCTGGCATTTTAGAGGAATACTCTCTTCTATTTAACCCTATTGGTGGTACTTATGATTTTCAAAACTACAATCATGTTAGTGTGTTTTAAAACATTTATATTAACAAATGTTAATATGAAAATAGAATAAAAAAAACTTATGTTTAGGCAAATAGAGAATGTATTACCAAAGATGTTGTATTGAAATCCAACTACTAAACCACTAGTAATATTAGTACTAAATGTATTAAAACTTTGGTTTATCCGGCAATAGAGCGGTACAGAATTGACTTACTGAGTTATTAACATTCCTTAAAGTTTTTATTTTTATTTTCTTTCTAGCTAGATAGATTTTACAGTAACTACCGAGTAACGTGTATTGCGTTACACTAAATTATTTCCCTTATTAGTGAAAAGAGAAATACAGATTTAGAATTTTCCTTTTCTAACACTACAAGATAGCAGGTGCCTTTAGACTTCCGTTATAAGCGCATTTCAGGTAAAGCTGTGTTTATTTTATCAGTCAGTAATGCAAATATGGATTTGTCTGTGGTAAATTGCATTGCATTAATTAAGCATTTAAAAAAGCCATTGGAACAACATTAGAACTTACTGTGCAATAAGATACTACGATAGATAGATGGAGGCTTTAAAAACAGCCATGGCATTATTATTTTTTACATTTTTTAGTTTTATGTTCTCTATTTTATACTCTTTAAAATATTATATTATCATTAATCTTTTAAGTTTATATATTATTATATTACATTGCATTTATTATATTGTCCTTAGATATGTTTTCTCATTATTATTTTTTGGCTTCTGTTTACTCAGCAGCTCTGAGATCCCCTTGGCTCCACCTGTGTGGAGTTTGGATGTTCTCCCCGTGCTTGTGTGTGTTTTTTTCTGGGTGCTCCAGCTTTCTCCAACATCCCAAATGCATATGTGTTAGGTTAATTGGTGTTTCCAAAGTGCCATTAGTGTGTGAATGTGTGTGCCTGTCTATGGATGTTTCTGCTTTGTGCCCTGTGCCATCGACTAGGCACCAGATTTCCCTTAACCCTAAGGTTGTGTCCCATTTTGAGTCCTGATCATCCCAATGTGTCTTCCTTTTTCTTGTCACAAATAAATGCTTGTCATAAAGCATTACATCATGTAGTTTGACTTCCGGTGTAAAACTTTGAGCTCATCATATTGTTGTGTTTCATAATACACTGCTCACAAAAATTAAGTTCTATTTCAAAATGAATATGAATGATAAAAAGAAGCATTTATCTTTTTTTTATTAAACAAGAACATTAGAAAAGCCAAACTTGTTTCTTGCTTCCAGTAGACAACTGATATCCACCCAGACCATATAAAATTGGCATTCGTGTTGGACCACATGCCTGGAGACCAACGGTATGCATTCTTTTATCTGCTGAACACTGTAGAAGGTGGGCAGATAAGCATCGTCACTGGACCCATGATGAGGGGTCAACTGTATTCTTCTCTGATGAGTCACGGTTCAGTTTGCAGCCTGACAATCATCGTGTCCTGATCTGATCAGGAACTTGGGAGAATTTACATTTCATATGAAAAAGGGACTCCTTCGGTGGTGGAATCATGGATGGCTGACTGCTGTCACATACCAAGAAGAGGTCCTGCACGCTATAGTGGTACGCTATGTTGGAGCAGTTGGAAACAACTTTCTTTTCATGGACGATAATGGGCCCCACTGTGCACATCTAATCAACAGCATGCTTCAGGAGGCAGAAAGCGAATGCATGGACTTGCCTTCACTTTCTCCAGACCTGAATTCCATTAAACATGCTTGCGATTTATTGGGAAGACATTTGGCCAATGCATCCAACAATACTTCTTGAGCTCTGGAGCAAGTATGGCAGAGGATCCCACAAGAACTGCTGGACAATCTGATCATGTCCATGCCCCATCACTGTCAGTGTGTTTTGTCAGTCTTAGGTGACCATACACCCTACTGAACAGTCAATGTGTGGTACTCTTGTCCAGTGTGACATGCTTCTGTTCACCCCCATAAATATGTCACTTGCTACTCAATCACGATAGATGAGTTTGCATCTTTTTGACTTTTCATTCGCTTATTAGATGATCTTGTTTAATGATAAAATCAAATGTTTTTTAATTGCTTCATATTCATTTTGAAATATCCCCTAATTTATGTGAACAGAGTATATAAGCTTTTAGTAAAGTGGTTTTCAATGTCTTCATTTATGATACTTATTGAGGATTATGCTGTATTTTCTTTAGACAAAGATAAGAGCTGAAAAACACATACTAGGTACAGTTGTACTGTTATTTTTGGTGGCTTTTGTGACATTGGGGAGATGTTATTAAAAAAGGATTAGGTTTGACTCGGCTTCAAAGAAGGTCCTCTGAGCAAAACCCTTATTTGCACTTTACATATACATCTTGTTAATACTTAATCCTGGAGACCAATTCTGATAAGCTTATATAATTAGATTTTTCATTGACATATTGAACCTGTGTAATGTTTACGAATCAAACTAAGCATGAGTCCAGTGAATAAACTGGAGTTTTGTGTTTATATAAACTGATCTGGACTAGGTGTGATTATTCTGGAACAGTCAGGCATGCTCAGCTCAGTGAAGATGGATGGCCAGCGCAGTTTGAGCATAGCTTGCTTAATGCCGGGAATACCTTAGGCCTGAAACATAGTCAGGGATCAGCCAGTGAGTTGTCTAAAAGAATCTGATTAATTCCCAGCTTAGCGGAAGTAGTGACAAATGTGGGTACTGATGAGTACCTACCTGTACCTACATGTATAACAAATATATAAATAAATACATACACAAATGCAAGCTTCTTATAAAATGTGCATGGTCATGCTCATAATCTGGCATTTGATCACACCCATCTCCACATGTCCTGCCAATGACACCGAAGACCATCCTGTGACTGGCAGAGCAGTGAGCTCAGACCGCCTGGTACTCTAGCTGTGTGTGCATGTGTGAAAGTGGTTAGGCGATAACCTTAAAATTGTGCCATTCTTCCATAGTACACAGGAGCAGCACAGACCTGGACTTCACACGTGGATGTGAATCAACTTCATCACTTATTCGCCTTTTTGTCTCACATTTTGCTGCCTACTCACTGCCTTTACAGGAAAGCGGAGTGTTTTAAAAGTGTCATTATGCCATGGCGTCTCCGAGCGCCTCTTTCGTTCAAATCAAATTCGATGACATCCACTTCTATGAGAACTGCGGCGGCGGGAGCTTCGGCAGTGTGTACCGGGCCCGCTGGATCTCTCAGGACAAAGAGGTGGCGGTGAAAAAGCTGCTGAAGATTGAGAAAGAGGTGGGCGACGTAATTGCCTAAGCTTTTCATATGCGAGTTTTAATTGTCAGTGTGATAATCATTTTAATTGCCTCTCTGCATGTAGCGCCTGGTGCTGACTTTTGTATCCTCCAGTCTTAAATATTCTTCCTTTTTTCTCTGAAGAGGGTCTGTGGGGTGCTAAGGGTTTCATTCCTAGAAATTCACACACTGTCTCTTTAAAAGGGAATTATCTGATAATTAAATCATATTACTCTCAGGTGAGAACTGTTTGGCTCCTAATGATTTTGAAGTGATGGATCTCTCAATTTCGCAGTTATTTTTAATGTGTAATTTTAGCTCGGGTATGGCGTGTTTTTGTTTAATTTTTCTTACCAGTGTATGCTTTTAAAACTGTTAGAAAGGTGGATTTCACAACGAGACCTGATGCTAGAAGAGAGTTCAAACTCAAGTAGACTTTCTCAGCTTTAAATGGTATTTAGAAAAGTTTGATGTCCTACAACCTTCGAATAGGCCTTGTTAATACAAACACAATGTCATAAGCATACCGAATAGCATAGTTTTTAATATCCAGTCCACGTGTCGTGTAATAGGATTTATTTTTGGTTCTAACCTGGTGCCTCTGTGCTGCAGGCGGAGATCTTGAGTGTCCTCAGTCATCGAAATATTATCCAGTTTTATGGTGCTATTCTAGAGGCTCCAAACTATGGAATCGTTACAGGTATGATTTACACAACTAAAACACCTTCTAGTCTTTTTCCTGTAAGTCACCCTTAATAACTTTCTTTGCAGAGGGTTTGTTTGCATTAGATAAATTATTAAACCAGTTTCAACAGTTGTTTAGACTTTTTCATCACACCTTTATTGCTGTTTGCTAATGACCACGCTATCTCAATTTCTGTTAATACAGTGTATCTTGTTGCATTCATCAGTTGATAATATCACTGTTGCTGAGTGTGTGCAGTATTTTTAACAGCACTTTTGTGGAATCAGTCAGTGTTACTGTTGATGAACAATGTTAAAAGTGTCTTTGCTGACAATATCGCAAGCACACATTCATTACCAAACAGTACCGTGCCCAATCACAATACCTTGAACACAGGCCAGATTTTTACATACAGACAAGACATTTCCATGTTTTATTAGATATTAGAGTGTTTTATTGTCCTAATATTTATCAGAAAAGAAAAACAGATCTACAGAAGCAGACTTGGGTCTTGTGGGCGATAGTCTCTTGGCACGCTCTGAGCCTCTTAATACCAATTAATCATGATTTAAATCCCTCAGCCTACCTGATTATTGTTGCTGACCATGTCCATCCTTTAATAAACACAATGTCACAAAGCTTAAATCAGCTAAAACTGGTTTCTTGAACACGAGTTCACTGTACTGCAACGGCTTCCACAGTCTCCACAACCCAATCCAATAGAGCACCTTTGGGATGTGGTGCAATGGGATGTGTAAGTCACAAAGTTACACCAACTGTGTGATGTGATCATGTCAGTATGGATCAAAATCTCTGAGGAATGTTTCCAGCACCTTGCTGAAGCTTTACTACTAAGAGTTAAGGCATATTGTGAAGGCATAATAGGGTCCTACACAGTACTAGCATGAAAAAGTGGCCAGTGGCTGTATATATGGATAAAGACATCTGCTAAGTACTGCAAATGTAAGTCTAGTGTAATATTATTTTTTGAAAATCGTCCTGGTCTGGATAGATCTGTGGTCGGTATTTGATCAGTGGTCTGTGCTGCAGTCAGCAAGCTTCAGGAGATTGAGTGTGGGTTGTCAGAAAACTGCCATTTCTATTTCTCAGTGGCAGGACTAATTAGCACCAGGTAAAGGAGAGGCGTTTACAGGCAGCTTGGCCCTTATGTTTCCACCCTCGCCAGCAGGGCAATAAATCCCTCTGACTAATCATGTTTCATTACAAAAGCTGGTGCTTGATGAACACTAGATTCTGTATGATCTATGACCCGACAACTTTGTGTATTATAGCTGTGAAGTCGTTAGTAATATTCATAAACTCTGTGTGTGAGGCACAGCTGCAGCCCAATGCAGATCATGTTAATAATCAGGTTCCATGAAAAAGGAATTCCTTGTAAAATGTTATGGCAAGTCTCAAGGGAAGTCTTCATAAAAGCTTAGGATGTTGAACAAATGTAGGGTGTGTCCCATAAGAAAATACAAAGTCCACAGCAGAGAATTGTGGACTGGAATTGACAGTTTTACTGTAATTATCTGTTGGAAGTTTAGTTTGTGCTATACTAAAAATGTCTTTGTTATGTGGTTCCACAGGGTGAGTCAAAAGTCACAAGACAAAGGGTGAGACAAAAGCCACAGGACACGTCGCAGAACGCAGGACTTTACACAAAGGCTGCCAATTGTTGAAGTTTCTTTGTCAGTAGCGGTCCACTACGTGGCTTGTCATATACAGTCCTGGTTTCTAAGAATTTGGCCATGAGAGATGCAGCAGTGCTGTGTGAAATTGGTGGTCTTTCTGGGTGTCGGTTGTTGAAGTCTGCGGCTATGACACAGCAGCTGTATTCCCTGGATATCAGAATTATTAATTCTATCTTCAGTTACCTGTGACGAAGTGCAAAAATGTTGAAATGTTGATAACCTTTGAACCACAAGAGATATTGGAAATCTGATTGTGGCTATTATAAAGATAGACTGACACAGCAATTGTGTCTAAGCAATTGCAAGTTAAGGGCCTTGCTCAAGGACTCAGTCGTAGAATCGTAGACCTTTTGATAAACTGTCCACTATGCTAAGCCATCACAGGCCCACATATTTGAATCAGTACTTGTTAGAGCATGTTTTAGTGCCGTACCTGCTTTTCTAGTAGCTCTGGTGGAAATTACAATGCTTACAAACCTGGGTTCAAATTTTGGGTGATGCTTCAAATCAATGTGAAGATCAGTTGGTGTGGTTACAGAACCTTGCAATGGACTTGCTGACTACCCAAGGTGCAGTGTTTAACAGATTACCATCCAGACCAATACCATGACCCAGCATAAGAGGTGGAGTCCAGGATAGGGGTTGTGTAAAATATGATGCTTTGCTTTATTCTTGTGCTAGATGCTATTAAGAATAATATCAGATTTTTTAGGTTCTGGGTCTGGTTATTTTTGTTGACTGGTCTACATGCCCCACATTTTTGAAAAAAAAAAAACCTTTTGCTCTGATATGTTGTCATTTCAACCTACTTTACACATCGCTGTTTCTGGTTCTCTTTTCATGTCTCACAAATGTCTAATGGACTATCAAGTTCTTCATACAGATATACAATTGGTGTACTGTGTCATGATTTTATATATTTTGCACTTTTACACACTTATTTTAAACTTATTTTACACATTTTACTGATTTTGAAATGTGCTAGCCATGTTCTCACTTTGAGACTATAGGGCAGTAGGGGTCACTCTCTGTTTGTCATGGATAATTGGAAAATTCTAACTGAGCATACCACACATGGTACACTGACAAGTTTAATTTGAGTGATTATGCTGCATTGAGGCATATAGCAAGAAAGACCACAAAGTGCTTGGATGGTGTAAAATATGCTTTTGTGACCTAAAGCGGGCCATTGTGTTGAGAAATATATCAAATCTGATCCAAAATGTTTTAAAGTGCAAAACCTATGTACATTTGTCATTATATAGTGACTTTATACAAAGAAGCATATATAACAATATACTCTAAAAATCACATATTGCCTGGTAAGTTTTTCTGAACGTCTGCTTCCCTTGGTAACAGTATGTCCTTGTATTCATTTCAGAGTATGCCAGTGCCGGATCGTTATGTGAATATCTATCAAGTGAGGCGAGTGAAGAAATCAGTATGAAGCAGATCATGACCTGGGCAACAGAGATAGCTAAAGGTAAATGTGAACATGTAGCTGTAGCTTAAAACACATTCTCCTGACATTGCAGAATATGTGCAGCCATACAAACGTTCTGATGTTTATTCATAACAGGGTGTTTTCTGTTACCTGTGCAATTTGATCTGATATTTTTTGTGAAGTGATACATTTGAATTGATGCTACTTTGTGTAAAAATGTGTGATACAAAGTAACTAGTGGAAAGGTTGAGTATGGCAAATGCTGGTATCTTGTGATTTATGAATGAAGGAAATATTCCATCTGTTATGTGCAGGAATGCATTATTTACATGCAGAGGCTCCAATAAAAGTCATCCACAGGGATCTCAAGTCTCGAAATGGTAATGAAACTATGAGCCCGCATGCATGTTGAAGAAATTAGTTTTTGTAGGACAATTGTGAATGTTTCTGATATGGGGTGTGTGTTTTTTACAGTGGTCATGACAGCAGACAAAGTGCTCAAGGTAACTGAGCTTCATGTGTTTGAACTTGCTTACTTTAGTCATACTACTACAAATATACTGTATAATGTATTTGTCTATCTTGTTTTTCTATATTGTACAGGGTAAGTCAACAGTCACAGGACACCCTTTTATTTAAGAAACAAAAGGGAAAATATCTTTTAGGCTATGTCTGAAACATGGCTGCAATCTTAGAAACCACCATATTGGAAAAAGGACAAGTTTTGCAATATGCAATATGTCTTGTGGTTCAAAAGTGATCAAAACAGAAATTGCAAAGCATTCTGTGCTCAAAAATGTTTTTCAAGATGAAAGATTGTTAGTCAAAGGGAACTGAAGATGGAATTGGAGCTTCTGATATCTGGGGAACGCAGCTGCTGTATTAGACCTGTATAGCTGTATCAGACTTCAGCAACTGACAGAAAGACCACCAATATCACACAGCACTTTGCAGTCCTATTTGCATTCCTCATAGCCAAATTCCGAGAGACCATGACTGTGGCATCCGAAGACCGCTACCGACAAAAAAACTTCAACAATGGTTTTGGCAGCCTTTGTGAAAAGTCCACGACACAGCATGCGACATGTCCTGTGACTTTTGACTCACCACGTATATAAACTGAAAAGGTTGATTATTTATATATTAAAATATCAATAATTCAAAGTCTTGATTAAAAAACACAGAAAGAATACGTATTTCTCTTGTCTATGTCTGATTCTCCGGTCTCCCCCAGTGGACAATGTTTTTGCTATTGATCCTGGTTTCTTTTAAGATTTCTTCCTTTTATCTTAAAAGGAGCTTTTCCTTTCCATTGTTGCCACAGGGAAGTATAGGGTGATGAAACTGGATATGATTAGGAAGGGTGATGTAACCTTCTTTGCAAGCCACCCACATACATATTTTGGACAAAATAAGAATAAAGTTTATACATCAACATTTTATGTTCTCAAAGACTTTTGACTGTGCAGCTCTGTTGTTTCACTTATGATAACAAATCATGCACATTTCTTACACAATCATCACCTTGCTGATATTAAGTAGATGATGTAGTCACACAGGAAGCCAGATGAAACTGTTCGGTTCTGACTTATTTCCAGTATGTCATGTTGGCATTTCAGTCACAATGTGGGCAGCACGGTGGCTCGGTGGGTAGCACCACTGCCTCACAGCAAGAAGCTCTCAGGTTCAATCCAAGGAGGGGCAGCCTGGGTCCTTTCTGTGCCTGAGTCTGCATGTCCTTCCCGTGTCTGTGTGGGTTTACTCCGGGTACTTCGGTTTTCTCCCATGCACGTTTGGTTGCACGTTAGATTGCTAAAAATTGGCATTGACTTGTGTGTGTATATATGGGTGACTGGTCTTGAGATGAACTTGTGTATGGATATGGCCTTGTGTGTGTCGCTGAGATGACCACTGATGCCGATAGCGACATTAATGAAGCCAAATAGACAAATAAACAAACAGTCATAATGTTGGCTCTTACTGTTCAACATTGCATGTTGGTATTATCTTATGCTGGATTAAAAAAATTACAGGCCCTAACAGTTAGGGTTTAAAAATGGCACCTGTGGCAGAAACAAGCATGTATTTCTTTAACTATTTCAAGCAAAAAAATCAAATATAGTATATGATAATGGAAATATTAATAGTGTTGAAAAAGTGAAATGATCAAACATTTTAAAGTGACTCTGTATATAATATGTGTGAAATCACGAATGGAATCTCGATCACTAATGGTGCTAAAGGAAAAATAAACAAATCTGTCAGCCCTAACCCTATTATTAGTACTCCTTAAATAAGTAAAGCCAAAATGGCCAACCACACTATGCCAAAAATCATAAATTCAAGGGCTGCCTCTCAGCCTTTATCTGCTTTATTAAAACAGCGGATCCAAAGATAAATATTCTTTCTTCTATAATATTCTATAGTTTCGTACATAGACAGGTATTAAGCATGAGAGGAGCTTAAAGGCACTACTGAATGGCATACCAGTCAGTGCTATACAAATACTATGGAACCGGGCAACCTTTTTCCTTATTATTTCCAATTATTTGGGGTGTTAGAATAACATATTGGTTTATTCCTTTCTTTTATTTAAAATGTTTTGCTTCAGTGTCTGTTCTTGAAAGTGCCACATAAAAACTTGTACTTCTGATTTCAGATCTGTGATTTTGGAGCATCTAAGTTTCACTCTCACACCACACATATGTCTCTGGTGGGCACATTCCCTTGGATGGCCCCGGAGGTCATTCAGAGCCTTCCTGTATCTGAAACCTGTGATGCGTACTCCTATGGAGTGGTGAGTCTGAGTTTGTGTGTTTGTGCATGTGTGTCTGCTGTTTGGTGTCAATGAGAATGTGAGAATGTGTGTTGAATTGTGACTGTATTTTGTGTGTTTATGTATGAGTGCTGTATTTAAGGTGTTATTTAAATGGTGCCATATGCATGCCGTCAGTATGCTTGAAGTTTTACTTGGTTTTGAAGTTTGGCTATTGTTTGTGAAGCCTCTGTAACTATTCCATCACAGAGGTATAGTATAATATGCCATGTTGTTTGTTTGTGTTAGGTTTTGTGGGAGATGCTGACTCGCGAAATTCCATTTAAGGGTTTAGAGGGGCTGCAGGTAGCCTGGCTCGTTGTTGAGAAGAATGAGGTAAAAACAAAAACAAAACACCAGATGTGCCAGATGTATAGACATATCACCAAGATTTATATTAAGTCCACTATAAAGGAGTGAGCAGTATTTTATATTATATTACAGTATATATTTGTTACGAGGCTTATCTCAAACTCCCGGTGCGCTTGTGGCTCGCCCCAGTAGCAGTTACAGAGTGCCCGGTGACGCCGTTTATATTTGGTGTTTAATTGACGACGTGATATCGAACACCTGGGGTTTCTACTATAATAGTACGAACCCCAGCGTTGTTCAGGGCCACGTCGTCACAGAACGTATGGTCCCTCCTTTGCGTCCCTTAATGCGTCATAGCGAGCGTTTAAACTGTAGAACGTCTCCTTTGTCCGGTAATTCGCCGCCTGACTGACGCACATTGATGTTTGACCATCCTATGATAATCCAAACCCACTTTTCCAGTAGTGTCTAGTGAATTTCACATGCTAACGTTACTTACTTGAACAGTTTTCTTGTGGAGTGCCTTAGAATTAGTTTGTTGACACTAGTGTGGTCATAATACTAAAATTATAACTTCAGTACAATACCTGCCTTTAATTTCTCCATACCAACACTGAAACAGTCAATGTGTGGCACTCAGTGTTTGATTCTGTTCACCCCCCATGAATATGTCACTTCTGTACACTGTAGGATAACATATAACATTATTAAATACGATGTACTGTATAACATTGATTGCCAAATTTTTTCTCCAGTGCAATTGTAATACATTGTTCATTGTGGATGTGTGTTGCAGAGGTTAACAATTCCTAGCAGCTGTCCTGCCAGCTTTGCAAGCTTAATGAGAGGATGCTGGGAAACTGATCCAGTGGTAAGAATTCCGCCATTTTTGTGACACGTGTTTGTGTTTATATTGTTTCCATTTATAAAGTTGAATTAAATATGATTTAAGAAAGGAAAATATTTTACTAAATAGATTTAGCTTATTAACTATTACTATTGCATGTCCCTCCATTGATTTTGAGGAGAATGGTGCCACGTTTAAGAACTTGGTCAGGCCAGGCTATGTACTCTCAACCATTTGGGTAGGGAGGTGTTATAAAAACGGGTTAGGACCCATGGATGGAAGGAAGGAAGGAACCATGACGTATAATATGAATGGGGAAATAACTAAAAAGGCTCTCCAAATTACAAAACACAAAAAATGGGAAAAATTTGTCCCGAATGGGAATGGCACCCACAGCTGGCGTGAACACGACGAGGTGCTGCCGATACGGCAGAGGGCAGGTGTGCAATAAGCACGAGATGGCACCGATTTGGGACGCTTCCCAAATAGAGTGGTGCGGAGGGGCTCCGGAACGCCAAAGCGAAGAAGCCAAAACGGGGAGCGTCCCAATAAGAGCGCTTAGCTGGTTGGAGTAAGGCTCGGTAGGTACCTAGTGAGGACGGGCAAGGGAAACCCTGGATCTGTCCCCAGAGAACTAAATACCTCAGAGGTTTCACCTGTACACATCTGTCCGCTATGAACGCCCTGGGATGTTACCGTCTGTCTTAAATAAATAAATCGTGCTGTGCGTCCGCCAGGCAGCAAGTCAACGAATGAAGGCGACGTAGCAATGAACAACACTGGGGCTTGTACTTGTACAGTAGAGACCCCAGCTGTTCGTTATCACATCATTAGCCAGCATGGAGGGCGCGAGTGGTTTGTGAGCGTAGGAACCCTAACAGGAGGGATCACGTTTTGGGTCATTATTATCAGAGTAAGTGTATGCGCTTTGTGGGAGGAGGCCCAGAGAGAATAGAGAGAACGTGGACAGCTGCTCTGTGTGTGTGAGAGATTTTGACAGTTGTAAACCTTTCTATCTGAACTCCTGCTACCCAAATTCCCACTACAACAAACTAAATATTTTAAATTCAACAACCAGCTGTCAGAAACCACTAACTAACTAATTATCTTTACTTGTACCCTGTATTTTCTATTTTTCCATCTGTTATTATGAGGCAGAGGTTATTTGTTTTATACAGTAGCATTTAGTGTTGAAAGAAAGAGATGTTATACATTAAACACATGAAGGAGAAACAGGTCATTAGAGAGACAAAGTTTGGGACAGTATGAAAGTAACAGGCATGCAGGAGGAACCACATGTTCTGCACCAGTATATTATGCTGACAGCATAGAACAAAGGATGTGTTGTAAATATACAGGTATTAATATATTTAAATATACATTTTTACAACCTTTTTCCTGTCTCAAGTATGTTTGGATAGCAGGATTGTTTGACTGTATCTGATTTCGTAGGCCTATAATGTATTGCTCTGCATTCTGTGACATGTTTTAATAGGTCATTTGGTACAGTTCTCAGGTATACATGATGTTACAATAAGCACATTAAAGCTTCTAAATTAAAAACTTGATTTTTGAACAAGCTTTTTTTGCTAAGTTAAAGTTTACAGTTTGTTTTGGCATGGCCAAACAAATTCTGCTCCTCCTTTCAGTGTTCTTTCCAAGTCACATCTAAGATACAATGGAGGACTTCGCCCAAGGTGCTGATGACTTGATTGATTGATCTAAGTGCTTTTACCTGTTTTGACGTCCTGTATACAAAACCTGGGGCATCCACAGAAACTTGTTCTTAACGTATATTCATCTACTGCAATGTGATAAGGACCTGTGTCAAATATAAAACATGTTCTAATTGAATATCACCGACCACAAATATGCAGTAAAGCGCTACATTCAGGCCATATTCAGATTAAGCTAATATGTAATGCGGCATTAAAACAGGGTTTCTTTCACAGCATAACAATTAATATAGAGTGTAGTTTGATTTAATTGAATATATTTTTGGTCTGTTTTAGAAAAGGCCCTTGTTTAAAGAGATCCTGTCAATTCTGGAGGCCATGTGTAATGACAGCCAGCTTTCTCACCAGTGCAACTCCTTTTTGCAGAACAAAGCAACATGGAGGTAATGTCCACACACATCCTGTATACTGTAAAGTATATGCCATGAACTCGAGTAATGGAATGAGGAAAGAGTGGAAATAAATGGTCCAATGTGTTGATGAGCTTCTAAACAAGTCCACCCATTGCAGCTTTCACTGTTTGGCTTTTCATTTTACTTCAGGTTTAGTATCCTTATTAAATATGTGGCCCACCATCCAATACATGTATAACTGTAAGCTTCTTTGTGTTGTTTAAGAAATATTGGAATATATAGAAAAAATGTACTGCTCACAATAATTAGGAGATCTCAAATGATCTATACTGCTATACTGTGAGCAGTATAGATCATTTCATATCCCCTCATTTTTGTGAGCAGTATAAATAATTTGTCATCTATGAAGCTATAGTAAGATTAACTGTAAGCGGGCCTGAGAGGACAACAGGAGATTCCTGTCTTTCAGGTTCCTCCCAAAACGAATGAGAAAGTAATGGGACAAATGTGATGTCTGCAAAACAAGTAATGCGACAGCACAAATGACTGTGGAATTCCGGGGGTTTGTTAGTTAAGTGACAAGCAAGAAAACCAGTTACATGGGAAGTTAGGAATAGGAGTGGAATTGTCCCCTGGCTTGGAGACAATGGGAGGGCGCAAGTTCTAAACTAGAGGTCAGGGTTGTTCCATGCGTCTATAAATAATCACTGAGAGACCGACTTGGAGACTTATGGGCTACACACTGCGCCCTCTGGTGGTCATTGCTCATAGCAATTACAAATAGACTACTTAGTTGTAACAGGTGTGGTGTAGATGACTTACACAATCTGAATTTCCACCTATTGTACTGGGCTTTGTATTTTATACTGATTTCTAATAATCAGCATATTTTCTATAGCCATGAATGGGGTACGGGATAGGTAGAGACCATGAGTTATCTAGTAAGAACTGTTTCAATATCCTATGGGGCAGAAAACATTTTAACAGTACTGTAAGGAATAATGATTCTGAGCCATAATAAAACAGTGTTTAGCTTTTTTGTATTTTATTCTTTTGTACTTGAGACTTATTAACATTAGGAGCATTCATACATATGTAGTAAATACATATGAAATGCTTTGTGTGGTGGTCATGGGGACTTTGGGGAATCATGACCCAGTGATGGGCTGGGAGCCCTGCTATGCTTACATATGCTCCCTGTATTCTCTGGGGGTTGAAACATAAAAAGGAAGTGAAAAATTCTAAGTTGCAACTAAGATGGAATATCAGATCTTGGTGAAAAATAAAATAAACCTAACATTTTGGACCGTACTGTATCCCTGCTGTTGTGGCGCTTATTTACTCTGTGTTTAGTTTGGTGCATGTAAATGAGTGAGCTTGAGCTATAGAGATTAATGTGCGTGGGTTTTTTTTTTTCACTGTGTGGAGGCGTGAGATCGAGGCCACTCTGGAACGTTTAAAGAAGCTGGAGAGAGACCTGAGCACTAAAGAGCAGGAGTTGAAGGAGAGGGAACGCCGCCTAAAGATGTGGGAAAGGAAACTCATAGAGCAGTCCAACACTCCGGTCAGTCTTTCCTGACATCTTTGCATACAGCACAACCTTACAGCTGTTTCTCACTCAGTCACTCAGGGCCTAAGTAACCATTTCCTAAACTTGGTGTTAGGATCAAGTTAAAATGGGGAGGGGAGAATTTGTTCATGGTAGGACTGCATCATATAGGTGTCTTAGCAGTATCTCATATTTTTGAGTTTATATACACAATCGACCATACCAATAAAACCACTGACAAGTGAAGTGATAAACTCAACAATTGTCTCTGCTGAAAGCCCTTAGTTCCTGGCATTCTTGTGAATGTTACTTTGCCACACACCACCTTCCGAAACATTGCTGCAGACCAATACACCCCTTCAGGGCAATCGTATTGTACAATGGCAGTGTTCTCTTTCTGCAGGATAATGCACCCTGGCACAGTGCAAAATATGTTTAGGACTGGTTTAAGAAATATGGAGAAGTTCAGTAAGTTGAATTTAACTTGCCTTGACTTGACTGTAACTTGCGTCCAAATTCCCCAGTTCTCACTCAATTTGAGCATCCGTGGGATGCGCTGGATAAAGAAGTCCAATACCCCCCTAGTTTAGATGGTTTAAACTGCTGCTAATTCTGCTGCTAATGTCTTGGTGCCAGATAACACAGGACACTTATAAAGGTCTTGTTGAGTCCACACCTCGAGGGGCGAGAATCATGGTAACATTAGGTAGAACTGCACAATAGATACAGTACTGTTATCTGTGGTCGCTCTAGTTTTGCTAGTAAAGTAGCTATCCATTGAATGCAACACATTTCATGATTCAGGTGCAAATTTCAAGCGCTGTTGTACACCATTATCCAAACTACTGCTATTCAGTTTTCTTATTAGAACATGTGTATTTTAAATCCTGTTTCCTGCTATTTGAACCACTTGCTTCCATTATAACGATTGCTGAACTGAATGGAAACCTAACAATTAGATCGAATTCTTCGTTTGCACCCAAATTAAATGTCATTCTAAATGGCATTTTGCCTCCCCGTGTCCTCCACTTTTCTGCCATGAGTGTTATGTAACACTCTTATATAATTTAGTGTTTAATCATAAGGAATCTACTACTGGCACAGCCCTTGTGTAGTCTAAGTGGGGTTTGAGACACATGAGGAGATGAATTGGTGTTTAAAATGCTGAGACCATGTCGGTGGGAAGACAAATCAGAAAGTCACTGACACTGCAAAATGATGCTGACATCATAGAAAGTACAATTTAAATATGTCAGAATGAAGTACAGATTTTCACAATTAGAAATGACATAAACAGGTTTCCCACCTTCCAAGTCCTCCCTAACTGGAGCATTTTGCATGAGTCTAATGTGCACAACTGATTATGCACAGTAAAAAAAGTCTTTATCCGTTAAATCTGGCAGATAAATGGCTTTTGAGTTTTTTGAGTCTTTATACTCTTCCATTCTGTAGCCATAAAAAATAGGAGTCCATAAGAGTATAACTTAGTCTGTGGATGGATTAATGACACAAAAGTAAAAAGACAAATTATAATAGACCTGCTTCAGAGAAAAAGTGCTTTATAACAATGCATGTTTTGTAATGAACTTAATTGTAATGGGGTTGAATGCAAATGGGGAAAGAAATAAAGCATTGGGATGGCTCAGTGACTACAAATGCCTAAATCAAAGGGTGAGAGTTTAAACCACCAATGCTCAAACAAGATGTAAGTTGCTTTGAGTTAGTTTTCTGCAACAGACAAACAAACATAGATAGATTGATGGTTACAGAGAGAGAAAGAGAACAAGAGAGAGGGATGGATAGGTAGATAGAGAGAGAGATATATGTTTTACGTTGAACCTACAGAAGCAGGATTCATCCATCGCATAGTCCATAGCAGTCCAGGTTTCTCCTTCACAGCACAACTGCAAACGAAGGCGATCGTGACTCACTTTGCAAGTTAACTCATAATGGCACGAACATGTAGAATTTTCTTGTTTCGGCCCTGGTTTATTAAGTTTGTGAGCAAACAAACACCTTTCTCTTTTTATTGTGAGTGTAATCTGCCTTATCTATGTTTGTTTTTCATATTTTCTGTCCTACTCTTCTGTGTGTCATTTTACTTACTTTTGTTTTTTTCCCTTTCTCTATATCTTCCATGGCTTTTTCACTCTCCTCTCAGCTCTTTGCTCCCCTGGCCACTAAGATAAGTTCAGAGTCATTTTTTGAGTCTAAGATGGAGGAGTCACGCAGCTCGGAGCTGTCGTGTCAGATAACACGCTGCTGTAATGGAGAGCTGGGCGATTTGGCTTTGCGGGCCATGATGAAAGGCTTCGAGGATGTGTTCTCTCTGGATGTCCCCTCTGTCCCTGTTCTTCACTCGGCCATGCAGGTCAGCATGCAAGCCACGGAGAACTCTTCAAAGACCTGCTCCATGCGAGAGGGACACAAAATCAGCATGACTGCCATTAGCTGGTCTGACAGCGACAGTGACAGCGGTTAGGAATAGTACGTCCTGGCATACAGGTGTCGGTGAAAAAACTTTTGTTTTGGAACCATCTTTGGCAAAGATGTAACCTACTGCAGTAGTCATGATGTTAAAAACTGTTTAAAATGACTTTTAGAGTTACACTGCTCACAAAAGTTAAGGGATATTCCGTTCTGGGATATTTTTTCATTTTGAAATATCCCTTGATTTTTGTGAGCAGTACATATGAAAAGTAAATATATTTAGGACTGATATTGTTACAGCTATTAATTTTGGATTTACAGTGATATTGGATTTGCATTTTATAATAATAACAACACAAACCTTTCAACAAACCTTTTGTAAAAGGATTTTATTTATCATGTCAGGAATATGTGTACAGCTAGACCCTTGTAGTAAAGCTTATTTAAAAATCTAACTGAAGTTACAAGGTTATTTCTACTTTATTTATTATATCTTACTGCAGCACAAACTAGGACAATGTTTATGAACTAAATGAAACAAAACTAGATCAACAGCAGGTGTGCAATACAGTGATTCAGATATGATATTTTATATAGGATATAGAGCTTATTTTGTAACCTGGTAGCCTGCAGTTAAAGTTATCCTTTGATCTGAATGGATTACACCATGAAATATATATATATAGCAGGTAGCAACTAGGTGATGCGATTATGTGATCT
The DNA here is from genome assembly GCA_034779995.1 of Parotocinclus haroldoi. Lineage (NCBI taxonomy): Eukaryota > Metazoa > Chordata > Actinopteri > Siluriformes > Loricariidae > Parotocinclus > Parotocinclus haroldoi. The sequence goes on along the minus strand of JAUZST010000033.1, from coordinate 90,324 downwards.
TGTAAGCTCCTGATTGGGAGTGTTTTGCAGGTGATGCTTTCGTTCTTACCACTCCCTTACCAAAGTTTATAAGCCCTTAAAGAAAGTAAAATCGTTGGTTAGTTTAGTGGGCACAAATGAGGCTCTCAGTGGTGTGTACACTGAAGAACTCTGAGCTCATTCATATCAAAATGTGTGAATAAGTCATATTTAGAGTGACTTACAGATTATACAGCAATGTGAGCTACTACCCAAGCAATAGTGGATTACAAGACTTGCTCAATGGCCCAGCAGTTACAGCTTGGTAGTGCTGGGACTTGATCCCTGGATCTTCGGTTAAGTAATCTAGATAATGTCATAGCTTAGAAGCAGCCGTATTAGTAGCAGTATTAAATGCTGAGATGGAATTAGGAAACAGCATGCTGACTTAGATTGTCAGAGTGATAAGCAAACTGGTAGGATCTATAGAAGCACATTTCCTCTGTAATTGCATATGGGTTTTAACTAGATGCTTGAAACACTTCATCATAGTTTAGGTATGGTCATCTTAACAGGATGAAGAAAGCCAGTTTCCTGGGAATTTGAATTATAGTGGTCCTCTTGAAGCATATTTGGGTTTCTGACAGGAAACAGCCCCCTGTATACCTTGAAAGATCTGATTACATACACAGATGACACTACTGGTGTCCTTAGGTACTTTTATTGCTTGGTCACGTCAAAACATGCATAGTTTAACAGCTAGTGAGGTAGACACATCTAAACTGTTGTTTTTCCTTTCTTTATAGTCTGTGATTGAGCATTGTGAAAGCTATTAAAATGGAAATATTCTGAATGAGCTGAGGTAATTGTCATCTTCTTCAATGTATGGACTGCATTAGGCCAGCCGGTCCGACGTCTGCAGACACCTTATGGATGTCATTTATGGGAAATAAAGTGAACATATAGCAGCACACTGAAGGGCGAGCACACTGTGAAGTGACATTTCACTGACATTAAGATTGGCCAATTTGAGCAGTAACGCTGTGAGATACTCATATAGGCAAGAAACGCTAGAGAGTGATGGAGAAAGAGGGTGAAAGACAGTGAAAGGAAGAGAGATTCCCTTTTCTAGAATTATGTGATGCTGAGCACATTTAGTATTTTATTCCAAATAGTTCCATATGTTAAATCAGTTCATCACTGTGGCATTTGTATTGCCACATGATCTATAGCAAACAGACAGGCAAAGCTATTGTTCGATAAAAGGGGCTTTCTCTTTGCAGTCCTGACATGTACATCATTGTTGATCAGTATTTTTCCCAGTTATGGGAAATCTCTTTTGTTCGTATGCCTTGATATACTCTCACAGACACAAGAAACTTTGTTAGATCATTCTTTAAATACAACAGGTCACCCACTCAATTGAGTATTATTCCATTAATTGCAAACACTCAAATTAACTGCTAATCCTAGATGCTCACATACTTTTGCCAAAATTGTTGAAGAATAAACTTTGTTCCTGATCTTAATCCAATAGAAATGTGAACATATGAGACTAATCAACAGCTATTGGAAATATTCAGAAATGCAGTTGAACCTTGCACCTTTGCCCTTTACACACTGGTATTCCTCCAGATTCCTTGATTCACTTAATGATATTATGCACTGTAAAGGTAGAAATATGCCAATCTAATCTTTCTTGTGTTTAAACATTTTAATAATGTTCTAAGCCGTTTGTTGGCAAACTGGTTTTGCCTGTTTTTGCTTTGCCTTTAATGTATACTCATTTTGTACCAAATCCTGATTACAGTTAGTAGCCTAGAGGTTCAAGCTCTGGACTATAAACTAAAAGGGACAGGGTCCGCATGCTGCTGCTGTTAGGTACCGGCTCTTATATGACCCTTTCCAGAATCAAGCAGTTAAGGATGTTTATTAAAAAAATTCAATTAAATGGATCGGACAGAACATTAAATATCCTGGGTTCATACTGGCTGCATGTCAAAGTAAATGTATAGTTTCATTCACTTTATAGTTTTATATTGCATTTTCCATACCATCTCAACTTTTTTTTCTGATTTGACTTTGTAAATGACCTAGTGTAATATTGGTATCGTTTGATCATTTGGGATCTCTGCATCTACTGTTAGGACTTCTTTAGGATCATACCGATGCAGAAGTACAGGACATTGAAAACAGATCACTTAGAAAATAAGAAAATATTTCGAGCACCACTGTATGCAAATTGCAAGCAGTGTGTTTCTGTATACACTACAACTGAATTAACTAAATTAAACTGATTTTGACTTTCCAAGGAAAGCACACTACTCTTAACTGCATGGCTTATCAGGGTAACTCCTTTATGAACAGTTCACACATTGTTTTTGTTAGTAATGCAATTCTAATGTTCACCTTTGTCAATTTGTACTTGTAATTCATATCTTTGCACTGACAAATTATTCATACTGATAACTATTTTTTTATTTATGTAAAGGTATAAATAAATAATGTATAGTACATATTTAAATGTATCAGAATAAGTCTAATACATACTACTATGTATACTGCTCATAATGTTTGTGAGCAGTGTATTCAAATTGCTATGTATTAATACAGTACGAGCAAGCCACAGTTTTCTTCTGCTGCTGTTTCTTTCTTTTGTAAATAAACATTGCAACACGAGAGGTTTTTTATATGTTTCATGTTATAATTTGTACACATCTAAAATCATTCCCCTTGTTTATGTGCTTTATCTCCTTGCTGCTGGGTGTGAGAAGGACCTAGATGACTCATATGAAGTATTGAAGGTTTACTTATTTCTGGTTAGCTGAGCAAATGATTGATGGTTGTTTTATGATTCAGCTTAGTAAATCTCCAACTGCTTGCAGCCTCATTCATTCATTCCTAAGTATTATCAGCTTTTGGGTATTTAATAATGTGCATGCTTAGTTTTTGAATTACAGTTACACTAGTATTAAATGTGGTTCTCACATGCCCTGAAATGATTTTTTATAACAACCTTTAATACGACCTCTGATTCTTTGACTGACGATAAGGTCAAATAATGGTCATATGCTCGTGGATAACAACATAAAGACAGAGTGCACCCTGCTGAACTGTTCTAAGCCCTAAGAGGAATTTCAATTACGGAGTTATTTTTGCTGACTCTTTCCACGCCTCCCTTCCTCTCTTTGCCATCAACTGTCTTCTTCCCGTCCTAACAAAACCATGCGAATCAGTTGTGAAATACATGACGGCTGCTCTATTAAGTCATTGCAATTAGGGAAATGTATGTAATGGAATTTTTAGCAGCCCTCAGATTTTCCTAGTATTTTGTTTTCTTTCTATACTTACTGTTGGAATCGTACACAGACAGCGGTTTAAGGATCCATTTGGCCAAACAAAGGGGAAACAGTTACTCTCTCTCAAATTAATGCACATGTAGCAAGAAGACTGACATGCTCTGTGCACAAATGAATGCTTTTGATGTTTCTTCATCATCTATTTGCAAAATGCTATAATATTACATTCGAACAATGCACTTTGTATTTGGACTGCCATTTGCCTTTTTACCAACAATGTTTGTTAGAACATCTCATACAAAGGTGTTGCATATATTATGGAACACATTAAAGCTGTTACACTGCATAAAATTGAACATGTATTACACATTTACACATAATTGCCCAGACCTACTTTCCATTTAAACCCCTGTTATCCTGATCAGGGTCAGGGGGGTCTGGAGTATATGCTGGAATTCACTGAGTGCAGGCAGAGGTGCGCTTTGGATAGAGCACCAGTCAGTGAGACTGTTGCAATCCAATCCCAGAGTTCAAACCAAATACCTCTGCTGTTTCTAGCACCCAGTTCTTACTGCTGAGCCACAGGAGCTGCACCAAACAGAATATATATAGATTATTATTGCTGTGCAGTATTTGCCGATTGTGTGCTATGCAATATCAAGGGTAAAAAAGTTAATTGCTCTAGGCCATTTAGTAAAAGCAAACTCATATTGCAGATGAATTGCTAAGAATACTTATGTGAGTAATAATAAGCAAAAAAGTTTGTGCTCAAGATAAATGCTGTATGGAAATTCACCTAACAATCATATCTACTTTGGGGGCTACCCCAGGCCTTGGGCAGTCCTAGCCCCCTGCCCTGAGAAGTAATAACACTGTGAGAAAGACATATCCAGAAACTACCGGGGAAAATCCTGGCCTTATGTTGACAGGAGCCACAGATCCAGGCTGACAGACTATAGAAATCAGCAATACAGGCTTGTTCCTAAATGTTCCTCATTAGTGGATGCCAAACCTCAATACCACAAAACCTCAATTTCATTGTAGTGAAAGTTGAGTCAAATTCAAAATGCACATTCAACTACCCAGCTACAGGAATGATAAATGTCTTTTGAAATAATTGTTTACATAACTAATGTGAGTAATTGCTGATATACTAGGACCCAATCAGGTGGAAGGATGGAAGAACACACTGGCATGATTACTGTGCCTGCATATAGCGTTGAATAGATGGCTGTGTAAAATGAATGGCAATGGATGTTAAACAACTGGGAGAGACAGAGGCAGTATTGGTAAATGCATGGAATGTTTATCTGCAAATATTCTCCTGACAGAAAGTGGTATCAGCAAAAAATATATAGTTCAAACAGACAACTAGATCACATTTGCACTGCATGATAAGTACAGATACTTTGATCTTTTTATCATAGTCTACTTTTTTCCACAGTAACGTGCAATAGTAGAAATTGCACATTATGTTAGTACCTGTCCTTACATTGTATATCACCCTGTGAATGATAAATAAATGTGCACTGACACCAGTCTGTGTTTCACACCCCTTAATAATTATTACGTATGTAATTGAACAAAGTGCAAAATGGACAAGGCATACTCTCTTGTGCATTTGAAGATGCAAACCTCTGTAGAGCTGTTTAGTACGTTAGACTGCTTGTACTTGGTTTGGCACAGTTGACTCAGCGTATACACTACTCTTCCTTTATCTTTGTAGCTTCTTCCGAACCTGGCCATCCACGTCTGGACAGAGGAGCATGTGGTCAGTATCAGTTCCCGTTCATCAGTTATATAGTGTGTGTCATTCTATATTATACAGTTTATACTGTGTTTCAGTTATAATTGAACTATACTGCTCACTAAAATTAGAAGATATTTTAAAATTAAATATTCCCTAATGAAATATCCCCTAATTGTTGTGAGCAGTATGCATGAATTAATCGAGTTTTATTAACCTCTTTTGATTTGGTAGTAATTGCATTGTTATTAAATATCTAACATACAGTATGTGACATGTTCTTTGTTGCTGACGTTATAAATTCTGTTAAGAATGTTATAAAACAAAGTTTCATGCCTGACATGTGTGTGACTTGTTTCCACAGAGATCAGGCAATGAATTAAAAATGCCATTTAATACATTTTGCAAGCATGCAATGTTTTTTTTGCAAAAATGTCACATTTATTTACATTGCAGCAGTACGAATTTAGTAATAATTTAATGTGGGGTGTTTTAAAAATCAGGTTAATAAATGTCTGTAGTAATTGGTCTAGTTAATAAGTGTTCTCCAATTTTGCAGCACTTTTGGATGTCACAGATATTTGGTGCAGGTGAGACATTTTTAATATCTGCTTTTATTCGTAGGTACAGAGACAGTCAAATATATGGTTATCTACCAGTCATTAGAGTGTTGGAATGTGATGTGTATATGTGTGTTTTGTGGATATTATGTTGCAGGAGAGGCAGACTGTGAAATGCAACACTATGCTGATGTTTTTAAACAAAACCACATCACTGGGCAAAGGCTGCTGCTCCTGTCTGAAGCAGATATGAGAGATATGGGCATCAGCTCCAAAGGGCATATTATACACCTCAAGGTAGTGCACTTAAACAGGCTTCATAGAAACACTTTATTGGGTACGCCCTTTCAGCTTCTCATTAACGCAAATATATAATCTAGCATTAGTGTAAGCCAGCACCGATCCTTAACAATGTATAATAATCATACACAGATTTGAAGCAGTCTGGATAATATTGAGTATTGATAGTAAATATGAGTAGAATACCTGTAGCACACATTTAGCTAAAAATCTTTGGTATGAACCTCATGTTCCTGAGAAAGAACGCTTTTTTTTTGTAGGCTGAAATAGAGAAATTAACGAATGATTACCTGGCACTGTTCCATTTCCCACCACTAACAAAGGTATGTTCTGATTTTCTTTCACCTTTATTTTAAATTGATTGCTCTGACTAAGCCGAATCGTATAATAATACATGTGGTATGTGTTGCTTAACGTCCATTAGATGTTCTGTGAAACTACAGGTTATGTGAGCTGGACTTTCCGAGCACTATATTATATACTGTATTTAACAATGCTACATGTGACACTGAACCAGCAGTAACTAATTATTCCTGACCATGGACCCAACATTTCAATGTTTTGTTTACCAAGCCACTTGGTTATTACTTTTGCCTTTTGGCATGGTTGGTTGGCAAAAGAATTGTTCATTTCCAAATTGCTCCTGTATGGTTGGGAGAAGTTGGTCTTAAAAGATGTTTTGATACCATTCCTTATTCATGGCAGTGTTCTTAGGCAAAATGACTTATAGGCAACCCACTGCCCTGAATAAGAAGCAACCTCGCACACGAATGGTCTCAGGATGCTTCACTTTTGGCATGACACATAGTAGCATTTACCATTTATTTTGCGGACATACTTTTTTCCAAATGTCCCAAACAGTCTGAAGGGGGCTTCTGCACTGGTGGTGACCTGATCTCATAGCTGCATCCTCTTTAGGAGACGGTACTGACAGTTGCCTGACTTTCTTGGATACCCTGAACTTTCTTCTCTGTAGTTGAACCACTCTCATTGAAGTTCATGATAATTCAATAAATGGTCGATCGAGGTGCTATCTTACAAGCAGCAATGTTCTTGCCTGTGAAACCCTTTTGATGCAATGCAATGACGACTGCATGCGTTTCCTTGGAGGTAACCATGGTTAAGAGAAGAAAACTTAAAAGCACCACTACCCTTTTAAAACAACTAGTCTGCTCTTCTAATCAGGATGACAGAGTCATATCAGCTGCCTTTTCCTCTTTAACCTTTTCCCCTTGAGCTAACCAGATAAAATTATGTTAGCATTTTGTGGGGCCGAAATGCAGTGGCTGGAATGCAGTAGTTTTTTGTGATAAGGTCATTTTCTTGGCAGGGAATGACTGATTCATGGAATGACATGATTACCACCATAACAACTGATGCGTGAAAACCATAATTTGTGCCATTTTCAATACTTTTGACCAGGACTATACAAATCAAGTTTTAAAAGTATTGCATGCATGATTAGTTTTATATGTTTATATGAAACAATTCTGTACCAGATTTTTTTTTCCTTTAGTTTCCATGTTCGATTCTGTTTAAATTATGTTTGAATTCTATATCTCACTACTACAGTAATTATTTTTAAAATTATTTGTTGGTCAACAGATGCTTTCTTCATTGTTTTACTGATTTTTCTTGTTTTAGTTGGTTAATATAATGAATTTCTCACTCTTGTTTTGGCTTCTCATACAAATATGATGCCTGCATGACTCGTGTTAAATGCGGGATAAGTATGTTGGAAGTAGTGTGTTATTATGTCTCTGTGGTCACTGCCAGGATGAGTGGGTCAAAGAGGAGGAGGAGCAGGCACGCTGGAGGAAGACTGTTAATTTGGAACTGGTGTTTGGCTATCACTTGAAACCGGGAACAGGACCAAAGGTACTTCAGAGTCATGGAGAACTACATATTGATTATTTCAGTGCTTGTGCTTTGTCAGATAAGTTTTCATTTCAACTTGGTTTAAATTTAGAGCAAGAATCACAAATACATGCAGACATATATGTATATTATAATATATACCATCATTTATATCTTCTTCACCTTATACCACAAATAGTTTGGCATTGTGTTCCACACTAGTTATCAGAAATGTTACTCAGGCCACAACGTAAAACGAGTCCTTTTGTTTCCTGGGTGATGACTTGTCATCAGTGCATAGATGCCCGATTCTTTAGAGTGTCAAGATGGCATCGCTTGTCTTGAAGTTGCCATTTCCTAAAGTAAAGATGCTTGTTGTTCTTCCATCAGTCATTGACCACCATCTCGCTGAGCACATTTTCTGTTCGGGAGATTGATTTTTTGTCTCCTCCCCTTTAAAAATAAGCAGGGGAAAAGGATAAATAAATCTCCGATCTAAAGTGATACATAGCATCCACCCCCTCTTGCTTGAGAAGGCTTTGTTCAGGTCTCAAAGAGGCGATAAAGGCCGCTTCTCCACTTGCTGTTCGAATTTAATCAAAAATGGCCCATTTAGCCAGAAGTCATTTTCTTTTCAAAAGGCAAATGTTATTTAATCTTTCAGCTGTTCATTGTCCCATCATAAATAGTCTCCTTTCAGTGTGTGCAGCGGGGCTGAAGCGAGGCCGCTAATTGCCTCCCATTTCTCCTGACATGTGGTGGTTTACTGGGGAGGAAACTCAGCAGGGAGAAGGAAACAGGAGGCTGAGAAAATGAGAGCTAATTATTTTCCCCTGCCTGGTGTCAGGCTCTGTGTCAACCTTGTTTTTACAAACTGGAAGGTTCTTTTGGACTAAATAAAACAAACCCGCTCTGCTCTCTTTTCCCCACTCTCTCTTTTTCTCACCACCCGCCCACTCTCCATCTCTCCATGTCTCTATCTCTCTCTTCCTCTCTTTCTGCTCTCTCGTTCCCTTTTTGCTGGAGGTGTCATGGTAGCAGCTGCACTTCTCAAAGACTAAATGAGGGGCCTACGATTGTGCACTGGCCATCTGACAGGCAGCGAGTGTGCTGTTAATGAGGATATCAGCGCTGAGTCGAGGGAAAGGTGCTGAATTATGTATGAGGCGTCATTAGACGCTTGCTGCGCTGGCCGCCATCACGGTGCATTGTTTCTGGCGGTGTGATTAGGCTGGGCCCAACAGAGCTGGGACAACATGCTAGCAGCCTGTTCCAATAAGGAGGGGTCTGGCACCTTTGCAGCAAGACATGACTACTGACATACACACACGGAGGACCTGACACTGCTGCTTTGAGATGCTTCCAACACACACACACACTCATACATACAAAGCACACCCTCAGCTCACCCTTTAAATGCATACACACAGCAACAGTCTTGTGAGGAGGTAAAGATGAGTGCATGTGTGTTAGTGGCTCCCCAGTGAGGGGTACTGCTCTGATCTCTTTATACAGAAGACTGGCTTGCTACAGGACCAGTATTCTTTAAGTAATGACCTGTGAATGGTGCTCAGGGCTGGTGAAATGGAGGAATCATTATTGCTCTCTCAGCATGTGCACTGTGCCCAGGCCCAGCCAGCAGTTTCAGTCATGCCCTCTGATGAGAACTGCATTTGCATTGATAATGTGAGTGGCTGCTTATGAGCTCACTTACACATTTTTACTTACTTACGTTCTGACTGTCTTAAATTGACTTTTTTTTTTTTCATAATCTAGATTTTGCTTATCGAGTGAAATATATAGGTGTTGCCATGTATGTAACATCTGGAGATTTGGAGACCTTCCTGGTGAAAAGATGTTGCTGCAGAAAACTTTTGGAAGAACGTTTCAATATTACAATATTGCTGGAACTCCTCGCTCTGTGCAGTTAATATAGATTTTAAGTAGCATTAAGTTTGGTTTGTGCATTAATCTGAATTTTGAGTCCCGGATGGGGGTGCAATGATTAATCGATTTTCTAAAATCATCTACCAAATTAGTTGGCAACTGGTTTAATAGTCGATTGGTCGTTGATGTGATCATGCACGACTAGCTCTAACCTGAAATGTTTTGTCATTAGAGCTTATTGGAGAGTTAATAAAAGCACGATGCACAAGCAGACTCAAGAACAAAATCCTCCAACGTTTGGGAGCATTTCATGGTTAAATCCATAAGAAAGGTTGTCAGTTGTTCATCATTATCTTCCGCTTAATCCACACAGGATCTTGGCCAGCCGGTGCCCACCAGGCAACTCTGGGCACGAACAACCCTAGATAGGGGACCAATCCATCATAGGGCACACACATACACAGTCACACAGTTCTAAAGTTCTGCTTTAGAGACACCAATTAAACTAACACACATGTCTATGAAATGTGGGAGGAAACTGGAGTACCTGGAGTAAACCCACGCATGCATGGGGAGGACATTCAGACTCCACACAGAAAGGACTCAGACCATTCCACCCTGGGACTAAACCTAGGACTTCGTTGCTGTGAGGCAGCGGTGCTACCCACCAAGCCACCGTGCTGCCCCAGTTGTTAGTTGTACTATTTGTAAATCCAAATTTAGTTTGCATGGAAACACGTCTTCGATGTTGGAGCATCTAAAGAGCAAACATGTCCACTCAGTGAAGATGATTCGTCTCGACAAGTTAGTTGTAGTAGCTAGCTAGTTAGCTATTGTTAAAAGGCGTCTTATTTCATGGTATGAGCTGTAACACTTTTTTAAACAGACATAAAAGTAAAAGCAATCAGACAAAAAATCTTTGCAAACAGTTTTTCGTTTGTCTTGATTCTCCTTGAACATTTGAAGACACTTGGAAACAGTTTCAAGTGGTAGTTCTATACGATCATACATGGGACAAAGGGCTGACATCTGAGTGTTCACAGAGAACAGAACTTTGCCACAAACATTCACCAGTGTTTGCCGAATTTGAACACACCTCATATTAATGGCTGGAGATATTGATTTACTGATTTGCACAGCACTGGTTTTAAATTTTGACAGGAAAAATATATCAAGTATTATTTATGTTTTGTATTAGCAGTAAAGTTAACTAAAACAGTGACTTTTTGAATACGTTCATCTTTCTTGCCTTCATTGTTAGTAAATGCATAAGAACCTCAAAATAACTGTAAACACCGATAGCTATTTCCGACTTTCATTATTTCAAAAGAGATTCATACTTCAAACAACTGACAGATCAAATAGTTGTTCGTTGATTTTTAAAAAGTTCCCATATGGAAGAAGAATTAAACAACTGCTGACCTGGACCAAATGCAGTAGCAGATATTTACGTTTTTTTAATGGTTAAAAACACCATATACACTGCTCACACAAAGTTAGGGATATTTCATAATGGGATATTCAATTTTGAAATATTCCCTGAATTTATGTGAGCAGTGTACTTTTCAGCCTGGACAACATAATTTGTCAGTGATTATAACTTGAAGTCATGAATATCAGGATAATTTGAGTGGGTGATTAAAGTCAAAATACAGGTACATTTTTGTGGATTTTTGTTGTTGGAGCTGTCCATAATGCCAGAACATTAGTGCTTGCTGTGAGCATGCCTCTTCACTTCTGGACCAAACCTTAAAATTGCCAAGCATTAAATCCTAAGAACAAATAATTGGTCAGAAAGTTTAACTGTTGGGTGACAAACTGGAAGTAGGGAAATTTGCGTACATAGTCTTCTTGTATACAAAAATAAAAATCAGGAAAATTATTAAATGTTGGATATATAACCCAAGCTAATGCATGTCTGGTTGTTCAAAATCTTCTTTTTAGAATTTGTTAGATGGTAATCTGAAACAGTTTACCAGCCTTATGATTTGGCCTAGTCAGAGTTAAGCCGTATGGAAAATATTTGGTCTCACATTAAATACTAACTGGGAAACATTTTAATTGTATATATTTGTAAATATTGTATATATTGTGTCCTCCTCCTGTCTGCTGTAGGACTGCAAATGGAAAATGTATCTGGAGCTTGATGGTGATGAAGTTGCAATAGCTTATATTAAAGATGTTACTTTTAATGCAAGTAGACCAAACGTAGAAGTCTCAAAGATGACCAAGGTATGTTTTCCCATGTCACGTATATGCAGATTATGTATCAGAGACTGACACTGGAATTTATTACCTTCCTTTCATTTCAGCCACCATTTGTGATGGACAAGTGGATTGTGGGCATACCTGACAAACAAGTGGTTGAGTGCATTATAAATTATGAGGTACCTAAAATTATAAAAAGCACAAAATAAAAAACACAATGAATATGTGGAAAATGCCTAATCATTTTAACACACATTTGTTTAATGTTAAGTATGTATAAAATGCCAAGATTTTCCGTCAAATTAATGTTAACATCCAATTTCTTTGCATTGGCCAGATTGAGGCATACTCCTTGTCCTTTTGTCTGCACTTCACTTGGTAGATTGTAAATGGGTTTTTGTTTTAAGCCATTAAACAGACTGCTTGTCCAACCAGCAGGAGTGCAGCTTGGCCTTGTTTCTCATATACCTATTCAGTTGTGTCAAATTTGTAGTAGAGCACTAGAAGAAGATTGTAGGGCTCGGTTCCTGTTTAGATCTGTGCATAACCCATGCTGTGCTAACTGTTTCATCAGAGTGATGTCAGGTCTCCAAAGAGCACAAGACATGTGCATTTGGTACAGTGGAGCCCAACTAGTTTGGCAGATAATATCAGAGGTGTGGAGCTGCTCATTGAGACAGCAGCCAATGGAGAAGGGTGCAACAAGATACACTCCAGTTCAGGTATTGGCCATCTCCCTGGGACTCTTTTGGTCAATGGACACTGTACATGAACAGTTTATCATTGAAATAATAAAAACGGATTTGCTTAAATAAGGAAAAAAAATGCTACAGCATATCATATACTAAGATCTCGTGGTTGTTTACCCAATAAAGAGCAAGTCTGTTGCCATGCAGTAATGATGATGTAAATGTTAAGCCTGTACTTGATCTTGTCAGATAACATTAAAATTCAACACAGTATAAGGAGCAGTTCATCGATGTATAGCTACATCTCAAATTCCATTCTATTTAACATATGATGTATGTAGGTTATACCTGTGTTGACATATTTTGCAGTGTTTATATTATTTTGTGTCATCCCCCAGGTGTTGATCCTCAGTGGATTTCAAATTTGAGGACAAAGCAGGTTAGGGAAAACCTAGCACAGGAGCGCAACAGTGCTGCATCGAGCAGTCAGTCAAGCAACATGACCCTTCCACAGTTCCTATCTGCTTTTGGCAACCAAACATCCTATGCCTCCGCCGTCCAAAGATCATCCAATCGCAGTCCACTTTCACTATGTGCCAGCTCCCGAAGCTCCTCCCCTACTCTTTCAACCAAACTTTCCTCACTGCATTTGGATTCAAAGAACAGCAGCCCATCCAGTACCACCTCAGAAAGTGCGTCAGAAAGAGACCGCCCTCATACCACAGGATCCATGTATTATCATAGAAAGAACTATGTCAGTTCTGTAAATATGACTGGAGGTGGGGACCGAAGGTTTCATAAAAAAGCAAATCCTATAAATCATGGAGGAACAAAAGATGGACGATCCTGGAACAATCACACAGTATCACAGAACCAATTACGGATAATCCCAGGAATGGCAACTGTAGCTGGAGTAGAAAAGCAGAAAGAACAGACAGAGAATGGCAAATCCACAGAAGGTGGGTGGATTAAAGTAGAACGCAAAAGGTCTGCCAAGCAGGACCATAAGCAGCAGGACCTCAGACAGCTCAGAAGCCGAGGTTCTCCAAAGAGAGGAGGACGAGTTGGAGGTGGGCGTGGACGCAGCTAAGGGCTTTCACATTCGGGATTTGTATATGGACCTAGGGGTATTTTAAATCACTACACAAAACGAGTTTGTTTGGAGCGGTGGAAAGATTCATGAAATACCACGTGACAAGGGGTCATAGATTATGTAATGTCAGTTAGTTTGAAGTGGGATATAAATAGGTGTTTTTAACAATTTTAATATAAAAATATTTAAGACAAAAATAGTACTTTGTTAACACTTCATTGGGTAGGTACGGATATTTCAGGTCAAAATGTTCTAACCACAAAAAGATGGTCAACTGTAGTTGTGAGCTTAAATTAAATAAAATTATTTCTATATTCAATAACCTAAAATGACATTACATTCATTTATAATTTGTTTAACTAGTACATTTTGTTTAAAATCACATTTAAGATTGGTGAGCTCACACACTGGGGTCCAGTAAATAATTTCACATTATATACATAATTAATTGTTGTTAATGAATTGTTATTACAAAGATGAAAAATTATGAAAACGAAGATGAAGTACAGGTGAACCCTGATATCCTGACATCCGATCTGAGGTTCGTTTGAACTTCCAGAAGTCATATTGAGTGCAATAAATAATATTTTCCCATATAGAATCATGTAAATGGAATTAATCCGTTCCAAAAAATGCATTAATTGTTGTATTGTAAACTTTCACTATCTAAAGGGTGTGTATAAAGCAAGTCCTACTTTAACATTGAAAAATACGTGTTGGTTTTTGTTGCATCATCCAAAGGGTTCACATTGAATCAATGTAATGCGGATAAAGGCTCCTTGTGCCTCCTATAAATCTGTAAACAGCCAGTCAAAAGTAATAAATGTGTTAATATGGGTCTTAATTTATAGACAACCTATATATACACACAAATGAAAACAGTAATCAAATAAAATAGAAGCGTAATGGTTTATTATAAATACATTAAGCTGGTGGTTCACATTGTTTTTCTCTTTGGTTAGCTGTTATCACTAACCTTCTTAGGACACAAGGTGACTTGTTCGCCCTAGGAATTTATGACAAAATACAAGTCATGCTTCTCGACTCACACAAGTTCTCACAAGTAATCTGAGTGCTCATTAAAATGTGTTGGTATACGAAGTCAGCGGTCAAATGTTGAACTATTACTGTATTTGTATTACTTTTTTTAGTAGTGGGGTTTTGAATATTACGAAAAACTATTATGATAAGTTCGGATAACAGAGTTCAACTATTTATCAATGTGGTTTTGTCTTCTGAAATTAATTCAGAGAGAAAACACAACTGTATGTTTATGTTACAAAAAGTTAAATATTTTTATTAGCATTGGAACTGAGGGGTTCCTCTTTGTCTTAAGTGGGACAAAATTGTGGATTTGCTGGTGTGGTTAACCTGTAGTAGGTTAGTCTGTAGTAGTGCTTATTAAAGTTACAGATGTATTATTTTTTGATAATTATTAATGTTATTTAGCACTCTTATTGGTTTATACACAAATGTGTTTATGTTTTATGTGTAGTTTCCAACCATCTATGTGTCCAACACTTAATTTAAAGGCTCAAGCCCATTATTTTGACTTTTTTAAATTGTTATTTTCTCTGCTTCACCAGTTATATTTATAAAGGTAATTGATACGTGATGTTTTCAATAAAACTGAAAAAGAAAGTTTCCTGGTGTGTCCAATTGTTCTTAAATGCCATACTGTCGCCAGAAGTGGGATCAGCTTCAGGAAATTGAGCTGCTATACAGCAAGGTCATTAGAAATGTCTGGTGCAAGAAGAAATGTTTGGTCAAAAAGTGGATCGACCAGTGATACCTCACAGGTACTAAGTTATACTGTTCTACTGGATGAGCTGGAGAGCAACATCGAGGCAGTGGTTCTCTGCTCATGATTATTGTCAAGTATTTTGTGCTGGTTTTGTATGAAATAGGGCCATTGGCTGATTGATGAGGACTGGCCAGTATTCCACACCATTGTCCCTTGGATTCAAATTCTCAGTTGGACATCTGGGCAAGCATGATGCACTTTGGATTATTTGTGCCATTGGGAGTATCTGTGTTAATATACTAGTCTCTTGACCAGATGTGTTGTGTGATCCCCTTGGACAGACTTTGGGTGGGTGGGGGCTGGCCTTCAAAATAGGAGGCAATCAATGACCAGCTAAACCATGCCAATGCTGGGAAATTGGTCTAGGAAAATGACTTCTGGCTAGTACCTATTAGTAGCCAGTACATTTTGGGGCTGATTTGTTATGGCAACCATTCTGCATAAATTACATGAAAAGTCAGACAGAGTGGAGGGCTCCAAGCTTGCTCAATTAACGCTGCAGGTATTGCCAAGTCAAGCTAAAGAAAAAATGTCATTTACTATAGGTGAAGAACTGTGGCAGTTCTGAGTAAAGACGTTTTGGGGTTGCAATGTCAAGCACCTAATGGAGAGGATATTGACTGGACTATACAGTGTAGTGTACATGGGTGGTCTGCTGGTAAACAGTCCTGATTTTGATAAGGCACCCACCTCAAACTGCATCCCAAAAAGTAGTGCCCTCCAGCCAAGAACATGACCTTTCAATGGACCAACCAGACTGAGACTGCAATGACCAGGACTAAAAAATTCCATGAGCAATGTATTTGCTTTGTGTCCTGAAAGGCATCATCACAAACTGTGATTCTATATCCTGCTCATGTTCAAGAGTCGACCAGAAGTAATCTGAAATTGTGTCTTGTGAGCACCACACTCAGGACTTGTTCGGTCATTTTAGTGGTTCAGTAGTTTAGTTCAATAGTTATTTTTTTCTAAAAAATATTGTAGCTTGTTACCTATGTTTCAGTCCCTTTCTTTTCTCATATTTTCTGCCTCACCAGTTGTTTTAAGAACTGTTCAGTGTGTGCTATCTTTTAATAAAATGAGCATACAAACTCAAGAATCCAAACATTTAAAATATAATAACTGAAATTTTATACATTAAATTTGCAATTGTATCACTGGCACTGGATTATAATTGTTTAATTATCTTTTCACCTAATGTACGGATGACAGAAATTGCCCCTATTTGGTATAAAGACTCCCTTAAAAACAAAACCTTATATTTTATTCTTATAACCTCATATTATTCAAAAATAACTCCACTATAAATTAAATTCCACAAGCATTATGCTAATATGTTTGGCGCCACCGCAAAAGGTCCTGGACGTATAAAGTATAAAACTCCGTTTCGCTTCAGATTTCGTTGATGTCATTTCAGCCACAATGCAGCTTTCCAGTTTAGAACTTAAACAAACACATTTATGAGCTTTCTAAAATTTTAAGACGTTTTCCTTAACCGAACCCGTTAGGTAAATATTTAGGCTTCTCACAGGACATTAGCGTGGCGCGGACTGAAACCACGCCTCTCAGCATTTTCCCGCGAACTTCCACGTTGAGTTGTGTAGCTGAACTATTTCCTTCTCATTCACGCGCTGAGACTGCTAGAGATCGTAACGGGAAATAACACAATGCGCACCAAGGTATGCAAACACTTCTTTTGCTCACTCTTGCACAGTGTAGATGCTAAATGATTAATAGTTGTGTTGCTAGCACTATATTATTATTTGCATCTTTGCTTGCATGAATGCCTGAATAGAGAAATTCTGATATAGTATGCAAAGGCTTGAATGTTCTTGTTCTGGGACAGTTGGAAAAAGTGTCAATGGTATCTGTAATGTTAGTAAAAAGTTCTTAGTGTTTAGTTAGTTCCAGATTTTCTGCACAACTGGAGCTGCAGTAAGTAGCGTTTGGTACGTTAAAGTAAACATGTCTGCTCTTGTTAGTTTTTATATAGTCCTAAAACAAGAGTTTGTTTCAATGTAAGTGTCTGCGTGGCGTAACTTTTCTAATTTGCCGTTTTATCGCTGCATATTTCGGTTAAATTAAGCCAGTGCGTTTCTTTTACACTAACGGGTGCAAACCTTTATCTGCAAGGCGTAGACTTTACCCTGTTCACGTGATCATCTCCCCCGTTACTTCTTTCCCGCCACAGAGACAGCAAGCCCCTCCCCCCTCCACCAGAATGAACCTCAGAAGCTACCGCAACGCACCTTTGGTTCCCATGGAGACTTCGTCTTCTTCCTCGGAGGATAGCTGTGACAGCTTCGCTTCTGACGGCTTTGCATCAATGGTAATTACACTCGGGCATTTATTAATATTAGTATATGTTTATGGTTATGTTTTTTTCCCCTTTTGTTATATATTTATTACATCCATTCACTTTGACCTTAATGTACATTATTAATTATTAGGTAGGTAGGTGGTTAACACGTGACCCTGAACTGGATGAAGCAAGGAATAGAAAAGTAGAAAGTAGACATGTGTATGGAAAATATTCAAACATATTGCTCTAACCGTCCTGAAAAGTATATACGAATGTCAAATAAAGGCAGCTTCTTGTAACTAGAGATGAGTTTTTGCCCCTGGCCTTACAGCCACAGGTGGAGCAAAAAGGTGAATGTCTCTACTAAAGTGGACAGTGTGCGAACAGCATTTTGAAATGCCAGCAGCACTGCTGTGTCAAATCCGATCAGCTCAATATACACTAACACACCACCAGCACACCAGTGTCATTGAAGGGCCAAAGACAGAGTAAAGGGAGACTAACAAAGTATGTAGAAATACAGGTGGACTACAGTCTGTAATTGTAGAACTACAAGGTGCATCTGTGTGTTAAGTGGAGGCGATAAGCTGGACAGTGAGAGTAGAAGCAAGGAGATGTGTTTAAAAATCACATTGTTTCATTGTAGTACAACACCAGTTACATAAAACTAAATCAGTATGGGTAGGGTTTTAGATGTTGACATTTTTTTTTGTCCTTTTAGAAGAGGCCTCTGAGGCAGACGAGAAGCTCAGCTCGGAAGGAGATTGTCATAGAAACCTCGTCGGCATCAGAGGAGGAGGTCTGCAGTGGCACTGAAGAAAACGACTTCAGTAATAAAGTAAATGCCATGGTGAGAAACAAAAAAATACTTTCACTCATAACGTACTACAGTTATATTTTCAGATTTTGTGTGTCGGTATTTGGCAGTCTTTCCCCTAATGTTTTTTAGTAATCCGTTGTCTTTATGCCCATCAGAAAATGGATTCAGATTCGGATACATCAGAGCCCCAGAAGAGATCCCGTTGCACGTTCACCCTTCGAGTGGCCATGAAGTCTCCTGCCAAAAAAGGCAATCAGAGGAGCTCCGCAGGTCCTCTGTCTGCCCCCACACCCAAAGACACAGAACCAGATTCTGATGAAGAGGACTTTATTTCAAAGAGAGCACTCAACATTAAAGAAAACAAAGCAATGGTAAGGCATAATGAAGCGGCTCCTAACTATCCAGACTTGAATTATTTCAGTATATAATTATATGTCTGCCAATAATATTCCTATTGAGTCCCTTTAGATGAATGCATATAGCAAACAGTGCTGTGAATTGAGTATGACCAATCATGAAGTCATGATTTTTATTTAGATAATTTCTCTGCCTTACAGCTCGCTAAGCTAATGGCGGAGCTGAACAAAGTCCCTGGACTCATCCCTAGGAGAACGTCTTTACCCATGACCAACGCTGTGAGCAATAGTTATTTACTATCCATTTTTTAGCTTTCTGGCCTAAAGTATTTTAACAGACTTGTGATTAACTTTGCGATGCTTTTTGCTCGTAGCCTCGCAGTGTTCCACGTCGTTCTTTGGCAACCCCCAGGGTTCGCAGAGAGAACCCAGGACGCTTGTCACGGCCCCACACTCGCTCTCGCTCGCTGGTGGATGGCCCCCCTAGTCCACCCCCTGAAGAAGATAGTGAGGATAAGTTCAGCCTGGTGCGCAGAAGCAGTAAGGATGACTACGAAGAACCGGTGAGACCTAGGGATCGAAAATATGAGACGTGTAGATTTCAGATTTTCTTAAATTGATCACGTGTTTAGGTATATTGATCGTTTTGACTTTTAACTGCCTGTGTGTAGGAACCACGGCGCAGGCGTTCGTATACTGGTGTTCTTGCCATCCCTCATGTGGTGAAACCTGTGGAGGACATCACCCAGGCAGAACTGGATAATATCTGCTACTCTGTCAGAGAGAAAGTCTACAACCGTGCTACTGTAAGTTGTACTTGTTTATTTTTCCTGTATGCAGGTACCGTTTCTTCTTAGCCTACTTCACGAGTTGCGTGTGTCGCATAGACAGTCTGTAGAATTCACATTATAAAACTTAGAGATTTTTCACAATTCGTAACAGATGCTGTAAGGAAAATAAAACAAGGTCAATAGTTTTAATAAGGCTTCCCTAAACCTTGTGCACCACAGACCCAGCCTCCTTTGACTTGAGGAACATGGAGCCTGAGCTCAAACCTGCTTTGGGTTTGGAAAAAATGTATCTTAACAGTCTCTCACAAAATTGAGTACACCCCTCACAATTTTTGTAACACTCGGTCTGTTAGTGCTCAGATCATACCAAACTGTCGTCCCAGAAGGAAGCCTCTTCTAGAGATAATGCACAAGAAAACCTGCAAACAGTTTGCTGAAGACAAGCAGACTAAGGGCATGGACTACTGGAACCTGGACAGGACATGTTTTGTGGTCTGATGAGAGTAAAATAAACGTATTTGAGTTCAGATGGTGTGAGGGGTGTGTGGCAGCAACAAGGTGAGGAGAAAAAAAGACAAGCGTGGCTTGCCTACAGTCAAGTATGTTGGTGGTAATGTCATGGTTTGGTGCTGCTGGCTGTGGGGAGCGACAGTTCACTCAGGGAACCATGAATGCCAACATGTACTGTGACATACTGAAGCCGAGCATGGTCCCTTAATAAAAGTAATGGTGGCCACACAAAGTATTGACACTTCGGGTACAATTTGGCCATTTTCACTTGGGGGTGTACTCACTTTTGTTGCCAGCGATTCAGACGTTAATGGCTGTGTGTTGAGTTCTTTTGAGGGCAAAATAACAGCAAATTTACACTGTTACACAAGCTGTAGACTAACTACTTTGAATTAAAGTGTCACATCTTCAGTGTTGTCCCATGCAAAGATTTAATAAAATAGTTACAAATATGTGAGGGGTGTCCTCACATTTGTGAGATACAGACCGCTTACTCTCCAACTGTCTGAAATGGAAAGTTGTTTATTTTTTATTTATTTATTTTTTTTTTTACTGGTACCTTGGCTGGTTTAAGCCGGTCATGGACAGCTGGCTCCTGAAGTTTGTCATAGTTATGTCTATAAAAGATTTCCCTTTCTGTAAATGAGTAGCAGTGAGATTCGTGTCAAATTTGTCCATAGAAACTTACAGCAGCCTTCACACATTTATTCCAGACTCTGATGAGATAGAAAGTGATGTTCAGAAATCCTGTTTGTTTTATAGGGATCAACCTGTCATCAGTGTCGTCAAAAGACTATTGACACTAAGACAAACTGCCGTAACCCCGATTGTGTTGGAGTCAGGGGTCAGTTCTGTGGTCCCTGCTTGCGGAACCGCTATGGAGAGGAGGTCCGCGATGCACTCCTGGATCCGGTATGTATGGATTTAATGTTTCAGTCTTTTTTTTTTTGTTTATTTTTTTTTTTGTAAAAGTGATGAACGATGAACATATCTGACTGAAATGCATTTTGCTTGAAGGAGTGGCGATGCCCCCCCTGTCGGGGGATTTGTAACTGCAGCTTTTGCAGGGCCAGAGAGGGCCGCTGTGCTACTGGTGTGCTTGTCTACTTGGCCAAGTACCATGGCTATGACAATGTCCATGCCTATCTGAACAGGTAACTTGAAATCTTTAAAAGGTTGTATATTTTGTAAAGTTCATACAGTTTCTGAGGATCCTATTGAAGAGCTTCTAACTTTGAAAGTAACTTTCAACTTAAAAGTGATTCAGAAAATATCTAAGAGCATATCTGAGAAAGGAGAGGACAAAACATTACTTGGTGAGGAGGTGGGCTTGACCCAGTTGCTAGGTATGACTTATTCTTTTGAAGCCTGATTGGTTGGCAGCGCCCTCACTTTCTCCCCCTATCTCTCACACACAAACACGCTCTTAATGAAGCAAATACTGTATAGCCTATTATAAGCATTTGAAATGTCAGGTATAGACTTTGTGTGTTTTACACTAATGTCACACGCACGTTTATTTTCTTTATTTTAATAACGGTTTATTACTACGCTGGTAATTTTTGTAGTGTGCTTTAATCTATTGGATAATATATGAACTGGAGGAAAATTTTCTCCGCTCTTTTCAGGTATCATTGCAGCCGTGTCTAATCTATGAACCTAAAATATTATTATATTAAAAATATTATTCTAAATGGAACCATTTTATGTCTGTTATTCAGTATGTGTAGAACGTTTCTTATGCCTTGTCATTTTTCCTCAGTTTATCCTCTGTTTAAAAGAATTCCTAAGCTGCCTAGAAGTCCTCTTCCTTACTCCTTCCTTACTTTTAACAGTTTTCACCTTAGGAGCTCTTTTACATTATGAATAACTTCTGACTTTACTAGAAAACACATAGAATTCTAAGATTGTTCTTAGAATTTAATCACTAGAAGCTACTCTTAGCACTTAGAATATGAGTATGCCCCCTGTTCTCCAACTTTAGGAATACCCTGGGATCTTAATGAAGTGTCTGCCATGCTTTGTTCAAAATACTCCATGGTCAAGCATCACAGCACCCTTTTCAGCCTGTTTAAACGGCCCTTCTTAGAATAGTCTGTTTTGACTGCATGTAGCTTTAAATAATTGTGTGGTGAGAATTCAAACAAGCCTCCTGGTGACACAAGAAGACCAAATCTTAATGGCTTGTTGCCATTTTGTTTTCAGAAATTCACAACACGCAAAAATGTCTGGATCATCTGATTTCAGTTTTTGGGATAATAGACTCTTTAGATAGCCACATGTATTAGGGAAAACCCTGAAAAATGAAAAGGATTTACATAACATTCAATCACCTTGGTTGATGTGCCCAGGAATGAAATAGACACATGATGTGACATGAAGTGGATCTGACAATTTTTTCTCTTTACAGCCTGAGGAAGGAGTTGCTGGAGAGCTGCGAGTGAAAAACAAGACTACTGGTTTTACAGTTTGGTCCAGTTTAAATTTAGAATTTGCTTCGAATGTTATTACAGCAAGAAAGTTTGTATGTTTTGAGTAGGCGATTAAGAGTCTACATGTCATCTTACATTGTTTTAAATGTAATATTACTGTCATTGAAAATGTACTGTAATTTTTTGTTAGATGAACCGTTATGACATATTGGGCCCAAAAGAACAAAATATTTCACCCATTTATATGACAATTGAGCTGTACATTTTTTTGTTGTTGTTTTAAATGGTTTGGCCAATTGTAACTAGTCTTTTGAGTGAAGAACTTGCATCGGTCTCTGTCATTTAAGAAAACATTTTCTGGATTTCACAATCTACCAATAAATGCATTTTTGATCCCGGGTTTGCGGGAATGTGAATGCATGGCTTAGCTTGACTTTATTACAGTGTTTAAACCTTAAGGATGTATCGAATATTACGTATGGTGAAATTGAAAGCACTGTTAAGTGTACGTCTGCATGCACTTCATGTCCCTTGCTGGCAGCGTGTGCTTCCTCTCCCCTCCTGTCCTGCTTTTTACTAGAGCACACTGATATACTGCATCGCCTTCTTATCCTTCATTAGAGAACTGCCACTAATGGGGTGGAAATAATTAGCAAGCTCTAATGGGAAATTTTATACCTGTAAATCATTTCTTAGCTTATTCGTTCTGTCCCGCTCTGTGTGTAACACTGCATTCTTTATTGTCTCACATAAATTACCCATGACCCAAAGTGATTTTGTGCCAGCATAGTTTTGTTGAACTCAATTTTCTCAGGATACGGGAAAGACAAAACCTTTTTCTTAGTGGTTCCAGTCTGTGGTACATGTACATGCCACTTTCCCATTTTGAAGATTTTCTGATATGAATCTTCTTTGCTTCTGTAGGAACTAAAGGCTTCAGAAAGTATTATAATTTGCATAATAAAGATGCACTTGAAAAATACCGGCATTAAATACCAAACGATCATCCACTTTAGGGCGATGAATATTTAGGGAAATAATTGTTTACGACACTCGCGCATTGAGCCGATCTGGCAATCAGGCTATGAAATACAATATTTATTCATTAGAGCGGACTTAATGAGGCCTCGCGGCGCTAATTAGGAAATGCAGTGTAGCGCTAAATGAGGCTGACAGCGGCGGCCGATCCACGCTGCCCTACCTGCAGTATGAGGAGGAGGAAAGATATAATGTATTAGTCAAGCACAGGATAGTGGTGGTAGGAGTGATTACTAATATCCGTTTCATAAGTCTTCAGGCCCAGGTTTCATGCCTGGCTAACCCACTTTTTGGGCAAGAAGACCCTGATTGGATGGAAGTGTGGGTGAATGGAGAGGATGTAGGAATCCTTAACTTTTAATCATGACTTTTCTTAACTTTACACTTATTTTTGTTTTGTGAAAGTTTGTTGAGAAAGTTATGCTGTAGTCATTAATTACATAGTACAACAGTACAAATAATGCACTTTGTCATTTCTATGCTCAAGTTGATGTTACAAGGTTAACTTGACTTGTACAGGATTCACACAATCCAGATGCAATTAATCCTTGTCATATAAAGTGTTTAATTTTGAAAATGTAATGTGGGGTAAAAATAATTATCTTTAATGGTAAGTATGTTGTTTTTTTGTTTTTTTATCAAATATAGAGTATACTGTATTTTATATGCAGGAATTAAGGTTGAGGCAATAGACTAAATAGATACCTTAGAAAAATGAAACTCTTAGAAATTCATTATTGAGTCACTCACGTTCTTATTAACTTAATTCTGAATAGGGTCACATTTTTGTGAGTAATTTATTGTATTTTCATGGGACAACACTAAAGATATGACACTTTGATACAAAGTAGTATCTACAGCTTGCATAACAGTACATTTGCTGTGCCCTCAAAATAACAACACACAGACATTAAATGTCATTAATTTGTAAACTGCTGGCAAATGAGTACACCCCTGTAATATTGAAAATGGCCAAACTGTGCCCAAAGTGTCAAGATTTTGTATGGCCTCTATTATTTACCAATATTATTTTCCAGCACTAGCTTAACTCTTGGATATGGAGTTCACTAGAGCTTCACGGGTTGCCACTGGAATGCTCTTCCACTGCACCATGATGACATCACAGAGCTGGTGGATGTCCAAGACCTTGCACTTCTTGAGAATGCTCCACATTTACTCAGTAGGGTTTAGGTCTGGAGACATGATTGACCAATAGAGCACCTTTACCCTCAGTTTCTTTAGCAAGGCAGTGCTCATCTGACTGACCTGCGGCCCAGTTTTCAAAGGGAGGGGATCATGTTCTGCTTCAGTATGTCACAGTACATGTTAGCATTCATGGTTCCCTCAGTGAACTGTAGCTCTCCACAGCCAGCAGCACTCAGGCAGTCCCAAGCCATGACATTCCCACCGCCATGCGATACACACTTTTCTTTGTACTCCTCAACAGGTTGCCAAAACATAGGCTTCACCCCATCTAAACCAAATAATTTTATCTTGGTCTCATCAAACCACATCTCTCAGTTCCAGTGATCCATGTCATTAGTCTGCTTGTCTTCTGAAAACTGTTTGCAGGCTTTTTTTGTGTATCATCCTTAGAAGAGGCTTCCTTCTGTGAGGACAGTCATGCAGATCAGTTTGGTACAATATGGTTTGAGCACTGACAGGTTGACTGCCCACTCCTCTAACCTGTGCAGCACAATTTGGCCATTGTCACTTAGAGGTGTACACTCACTTTTGTTGTCAGTGGTTTAGACAATGTGTTGTGTATTCTTTATTTTGAGGGCACAGCAAAATTACACCGTTATACAAGCTCTAGACTGACTACTTTGTATCAAAGTGTCATATCTTTAGTGTGTTCCATGAAAAGATATAATAAAATAGTTACAAAAATGTGAGGGGTGTCCTCACTTTAGTGAAATACTGTATTTGACTTGGTTTTAAATATGACTGGTCAAAAATGAACAGGTAAGTTTATTTCCTGAGATTGTAAATAAAAATAAATATCCCTATCCTGGCACTGTGAATGAAATGTAATGTTTTAAATGTACTTTTCCTGGTCACAGGTTGCAGGGGCAGTTGCCACTGGAGTGTCATCATATGTCAACTCTAAACAAGAAAAAAGTTGGGACAGCTGGAAAATATTTAAAGAGAATTTAAATTACATTATTTTATTTCATTGCACACAGTTTGTACGTCTTGAAAAGATGAAGTCTAGAAATCAGCACATGTTGCCCTATAAGAGTTCAGTGTACTTTTCTGCTTTGATGCTGCCATCACAGAAGTATGAATGTCACAGCTCCATAGTACGTCAGTCCATGGTTTTTGTAGTTGTTGCTGATAAGTCTGGATGGTCTTTTGTCTTCGGGTCGGAGCACATGGTGCCTATTCTTTTCAAAAAACACATGAAACATTGATTCAACCCATCACAATGCATGTTTCCACTGTCCATTCTAGATGCCTTTGAGCCCAGAGAAGTCAACAGCATGTCTGGACATGGTTACCATGAGGCTTCTTTTTTGCACAGTAAGGTTTTAAGTGCCACAAAAAATTCCCAAAGTAATTCCTTGGTCGATGTGGTTATATAAGCTGTTGTTGAATGGTGGTTTTTGGTACAGTGCTATCTAAGAGATAAAAGATCACAGATGTTCTTTGAATTGTGTAACGATATTGTGCACTGTAGAGGGAGAAATATGCAAATGCCTTCTAATCTTTCTTTGAGCTACATTGTTTCTAAATATATTTTTTTATACAAGTACAGGAATAAAATATTAAACAGTCATTAAAATACTTACGAAAATTATTGTAAACAATGCTAAAAGCCTTCTGCTTCATTTGCAACAAATTAATTCTAAACAGATTCATTAAGAAATCATTAGTGCACTTATAACAGAAGGGTCATCGTTTTTAATACACTCCATGGCCCATGCAGTCGACCTAGCTTAAGGTTTGTATTAAAACATGAATTAACTAATTAATGGATTTATTCATTAATCTTAACAATTTAATCTTCTACAGTGTCGCAGGAGAGCTACTGTCCAATTGGAGCCATGTGGAGCAGGCTACAAACAACCTCAGACAGGGTGCCAATCTATCGCAGGACATATATATTCACACACTCATACACAATAGCACCCAGAGTAAACCGATACGGATAAGTGGAGGACGCAAATCTCTACACTTTAGTGTGATCCAACAGTGGTACCCACCAAGCCACATTAGCACCTGTATTAAAACAC
Source organism: Parotocinclus haroldoi (assembly GCA_034779995.1). NCBI lineage: Eukaryota > Metazoa > Chordata > Actinopteri > Siluriformes > Loricariidae > Parotocinclus > Parotocinclus haroldoi. Next base: position 63,437 of record JAUZST010000033.1, on the reverse strand, counting down.
ATAGATGACAAATTGCAGTTGTTCTTCTGAATTATTAAGAATGTAAGGATTTTTTAAAGAATTTAAGAAGACATTAAGGATTTGATCCAAGGTGTAGGGACCTGGGTCCTTTCTGTCTGAAGTCTGGTTTCTTCCCACAGTCCAAAGACATGTGGGTTAGGTTCCTTGCAGTTTCTGAAGTGTGAATAGTCAGTGTACCCTACTCTGGATTGGCGACTTGTCTAGGGTTGTTCCTGCCTTGCACCCTGTATCACCGGTTAGGCACTGGCTCTCACAGACCCTGACCAAGAGTGAATAAGAAAATAAAGTAATAAATGAATGAATGAATGATTGTACCATTATGGTATTCATTACACTTAGTCTAAATCAATTTCCAGCAGCAAGATTGTCAAATGCTGGGGTCCTACTTGCATTGTTCTTGTAATGAACATGTAACAATGTAACCACTTGTTGAACACAAAATACTGTGAGTTTGTACTAGTATTATAAGCAGTATGAAGTAATCAGTAGCTAAAATTGTTTTAATGTTCTAAAGTTATCAAAGTTATCATATGGTAAAACAGCTAGTAGTAACATTTGAACTAATATATAACTATATATATACCTTTTATAACAGACATACCCCAAAAGTAATGTTTCAGATTACTGTGCATCATCTTTTCTGTGTGATATCTAGCTAGTGTTTGTTTATTTTTTACTGTAGCACACTCTATAAATGAGACTTTATAGATTCCATAAGTAGGGCTACACTTACACGCTGTTGTCTAAAACACCTTCTGTCAAAATACAATATCGTGTTTAGATCCAGTCATCTCAGAATAAGAGCAGGAAAAGTTGGGACATTATTGGTACAGTTGTATTGCTATCTTTGCTATGGCCCAGTTGGGGCTAAATGACTATTTAAAGCTCTACATTCTACAATAGACTATCTAATCGGTAGTATGCTTTCTGAAACAGCTATTCTATGTATATTAACCCCCACTATCATATCACGGGCAGCACGGTGGCTCGGTGGGTAGCACCGCTGTCTCACAACAAGAAGTTCCTGGGTTCAGTCCCAGGGTGGAGCGGCTTGGGTCCTTTCTGTGTGGAGTCTGCATGTCCTCCCCTTGTCTGCGGGGGTTTACTCTGGGTACTCTGGTTTCCTCCCACAATCCAAAGACATGCGTGTTAGGTTAATTGGTATCTCTAAATTGTCATTGACATGTGTATGCAAAACACCCCAGTTGCGTAACTGGAAACAGCTGCATGCCGGTCCCAAGCCCGGATATATGTTGAGGGGTGATGAAAGCAATGGCAAACTACTCCACTATCCTGCCGAAATATATGGATCACATCGATGAAAGACAGAAATGCGTGGAGATCGATGATCCATCAAGTGACCGAGAGTCGACTGCGACTGTACAGTTAATCCATCCATCCCATCATAGCATACTAATTATATGTAATTATAATTTATCATATCATAATTAATGACTATTTAATTTCACCAGCGAAACCATGACCAGACCAGCACTAAACCAAATGGAAAACGCTCTTGCACTTTGACCAGAATACTAGTATATAAACATATAGATCTCAGAAACTGTGGAATCAGTTATGATTGCTTTATCACTACGATCCATAATCACTAGAAATCAAATGCGTCATGCTTAACGTTATAATCTGTCATAACGTTAAGGTAAAGATATCTCTCATACGCCATGGCTGCTGTTCCCTGGGTGTTTGAAAAAAGACTGTCCTTTTTTGTTCCAGAGGAGGGCGCTCTAATACAGGCATCTTGGTTTGCAGATGGCCTTCAATCATCTGTAGGAGAATAATGAATGGCGCGTGCTGTATCTATGTGAAGGTTTCGTTGTTTAAATTGGTAGACAATCAGAATCGTGGCCACCAAGGAGGTAAAGAAGGTAAGAAGGACACACAGGATAGAAAGAAATAACAGCAATTCTCAGATTATGCCCAAAACAGTTTTTACACCCTTTGACATAAACCTATGCTAAGTAGAGTTGACAGCAAACACCTAGGTTTGCAAAAGTATTCAAGAATTACCTACGATGCATGTGACAGAATACGTTTGTGAACATATAAGAATCTAAAAAAAAAAACCGCAACAAACAGAACCAAAAGCAGCAAAATGGAAGCACTTGAGGAATAATTATAGCTTTCTCTATTGACTTGGTTACATTTTCTCTAGTCGTCTAGACAAACGTCAAGTCTTTAGGCCCCCAAATTTTTGGCTATTTCTTATTGCTTCCTTTACAGGACTTGTACCAAGTTACCTTTACCCACAGTGTCCTGGCTTTGTTATTCACAATCGCAGCTTTCATATTGCAGTTTCCTGGTTGGACCCATTATACATGATGTTATATATGACATATATAATGGAAGGATTTTGAGAAACGAAGATTTCAAACACCTGAATTGCATGCATTTTCTCTTTTTTATATACTGCATTTCTAGTATGTGGCAGGTGATTGGCTCATAAATAGAAGCATACTGTGCCATTTATTTAACCAAGACTTTTGTTCTCGACCAACAGCTTCTACATTTCGAAGCACCAAGAACTCCTATGTTCTAAAGCACTCAGAAACGTCTGCATAAATGGTCCGCCTTAAGCTTATGGTGTATTATTTGAAAAAAGGCCGTCTTGGGATAAGTTTTCTTGTAATCTTTGCTGTCATTTTCCCAGTTGATCTTTACAATGACTACATTTACATCTGTTAAGAATCACAGCATGGTGCCGCTGTCAACTTGCTGCATACAATATGTACAGCAACATGAACTAGATATGAAACAACACAACATTTTTTTTTTGTCCACCGCGTTTTTGTTGCAAACTTTTTGTTGTTGAGGTTTTGAGATTGTCATAGGTAAGCATTGTGTGTTTTGTATCTTGCAGTATCGTACATTATGCTAGATGGTGACTGGTCCACATGGTACCCAATATCTCCAATCAACCAACATATCTCTAATAAGCTCGCTCATTATCCAGCAACTCAGTTCATTGCGATAGCTTACTTTGTTTAATGTTCAGACAATCTAACACTTCTTTCCCTTTTTATTTAAATGATTATAATTAGTTTTTGTAACATTCCGGTGATTTTTATTAACTTCTACCCTGCTTTGAATTCTCCTTGTTCTTCATGGTGAGCGATATTCAGTGGAGGCCTCAGGAACTTGTCATAGCTGCTTTAATCGTCAAACCTTTTAGTATTTATACTGTTTCATTCTTACTGCACACAGGTAGAGGCCATCAAACAAAGGGTGCCTTGTTAAGGTACTATTGTGCACCTGCATTAATTAAGGTTTCAAGAGTTAAACTCTGCATGCTTATGCAGCAGTCGTGTATCAGGTTCTTTTCGCCTTGCTGTTTTTTTCTGGTGTTTTTTTTTCTGTTTTTCTCTTTCTACTGATACTTATTTTTCTAAATGGTTTGACTGGATCTCAGGTCATGAAGGAATGTTTAAAAGGTGCATCTTGTGCTTAAGTAAACTCCAATTTCAGGACAAAGAGTCTAGATACTCTTTCATTTTATTTCACAGTGTACCTTTTATTGTGTGCAGGTCGCACTCTCCTTGGCCACAACAAAAGAATGTGGGTTGTATCTTGAGTGTTCTGACCGTATTGTAGCTGGGTCAGAAGGTGCTCTAATTATAACCCATCCAGGTAGCAGGCTATAACATGTACATTTAATCTGGTATTAAGTGTGTACTGGTGGAATGGCCTGGAATGGATTTTATTGAGACCATACATTATGAGGTTAGTGTGAGAGCCTCTCAGCTGTGATGTGCTGCCCTCATAAGCTTCATTAGTTTTTACCTCATTAATTTGCTCGCTCATAACCTGACCAGAACCTCTGAGAGGATCATGATTTCATTCATTCCTAATTTTATCATCGCTATATTGGAGCAAAATACTGACATGCAAACAAATTGATTTCAGTAATTACAGTAATAAGTTGATAGTTATTTAAAGCTATGTGGTATATATGTATATATGTATAAACAATATTGTGCATACACTTTAAACAGAAAAACACTTAATTTGAAAAGGCATGACAGCTTAGTGTGGTACATAGTACATGTTGTTATAATACGGTGGCAGTAGTAAAAAAAAGTTTCTTTTACACATATAACCCTGTGCATCCTGGAGAATGACAAATGGGTTCAAACAGAATATCTGTCCATTCCTAACCTGGGTGACTAGGGGGTGATGACCTCTTCCCTTTCTCAGATAGACTTCCTGCTTGAAACCTGACTCATCTGGAAGGTAACGCTGGGACTCAAACCCAGCACACAGGTGTGAGCCATGGTTGGGTATGAGTCACGGCTGCAGTGCGCTCCATCAGGTCCTCCCCTCCCTACTTATACTCCTAGTGCAAGTATATAATACAACCACTTAGCTTGGAGGAACTGCTGGATCTTAAACTGAGCTCCATGCAGATCTGGATTATTGTCTCCACCACGTCACTGGACCACGTGAGTGCTCCAGCGACAACAGCATTGGATTCCTAACAATAAATGAATGACATAACAATAATAATAATAATAATAATAATAATAATAATAATAATAATAATAATAATAATAATAATGTGGGCCCTGCAATGGACTGGGATCACATCCAAGATACACTTCTGCCTGCACCCACTGACTTTTGTGATAGGCTCCTGTCCCACAACACTGAGAAAATAAAAAAAGAAATTAAAAGTGCTATGAAACATATTATCAGTTGTTTATTACTAGAAAAATGGTCTACAAATCAATTAAAATAATGGCTTTGTAACCATATTCTGTCAGTGATTTTGATAAAGTTTATTATTGTTCCTACATACCTCAACTGACCCTTAATATAGCTGTCAAAAGCTGTTACAGTTAGCTGTCAACTAAAAGGTTTCTTTCTATTGATCTATGTATCTGTTTATTAAAATCAAAATGTTCAGATGTTCAAAAATTTTTCAGACCACCCTTTGAAATCTCTTCTTATTTAAACCTTCTATTTGATCTGATAAACCATACACTATAATACGTGTGGTTTATTTTGATATTGATAGTGTGCAGCTGCATCTGATCAAGGGTTCCAGTCCCTACAGGTTGTCTTTTCAATAATTATCCTAATGAGCTATTGTCCTTCCAACAAGAAAGGCAACCTAATTAGTGAAACCAGATATTATGATACATAGTTAGGACAAATACCTCAAGCGCTAAGGCCAAGCTCTGCATACAGGGTTTGTCAAAGAAATGCAGAAATATTCTAAAATTATACTTAGTTATTATTTAGAACATAAATCAAATCTTTTTTTTTCCCAGTGTGAAGCATCAACTACCCTTTTTCTTTTCAGTGTCTATCATCTTTCCACATTCAGTACATTCAGCACAACACACCTCCATTGATTTTATTGTGATATAATATAATGTTTTTTTCTCTTTCAGACACATATCAGTCTTCTTGTAATATATCATAATTTTAAATACATATGTGTATATAAGATTGCTGTTACACGAACATGGTTTTTAATTGATGGCACCCAAACTATTGTCAGCCAAACTAAACTATTGCATCTCCTAGTTGATATTTCATTATAACAAATAGGAATATAGGAAAGTATCAATTCCTTGGTGAAACTGCTGAAATAGATGTCAGCATTTGGAGTGCCTCCTCCTCCTCCTCTTCCATGGATCATTCGTTTAATGCCATACTTGAACCCTGCAATGTCAATCAGTCATGAAAGTGCTTGTGCATGCTTTCATGCCCTATTCCAATGCCTGTCGTCATTACCCCAGCTCTGATTTGAAACTCAGATCACTCTTCTGCCTTACATGAATGTTTCACAAAGGGTTTGGATCTAGTTTGAGGTAGTCACCTTCGCATTCAGTACATGTATGGCTGATCTGTTCAAGCAAAGAGTCCTGCCATATGCTCAATTAAGTCTTGACAAGTTGTTTTGTGCTTCATCCAGACTAATTTGACCTCTAGGATGAAGTTTTTCTCTGAAACAGCTGTTCAACATGTCGCCTAACTAGGCAGAACATTGAGCCTGAAAAAAAAGTAAAAAGTGCATCTTTATCAGTTATGATTACGGAAGCGTTTATACTCTTGTATATAATATATTCAGCGATTATATATGAAGTATTTGATGATGATAGTGATATTAATGTATTGCATAGTGTTGTCTCTGTCACTGCACTTGTATGTAATAGAGACTGATATGTAAAAGGAAACTACTAAGAACACTTTATTTTGAAACATTTTTTATGTTTTCGTCTCCATTTATCCTGGGTCTGGGTTGTGAGAAGGTCCAGATTTGAAGTTGAGTGAAGCTGAAAGTGTACAGCTAAACTACAGCTGTTCCTTGTCTAGACATGAGGAATTAAAAAATCTTCTACGTAAAATTACAAACAGAATGAACTGATTCAATTCCACACTGCATAGCCCTAAATCCCAAAACTAATGTATTGTTTAAAAACTCTAAAATATCCCAAAGCTAAGATAATTTAAATAATACATTAAAACCGGTCCTGGGAAAATGTAATTGCCAAATATGAAATTAAACCCTGGAGCTTGGTTCCTTAACCAAACATGCTGTGGTTGGTTAGGCTCTGTCACAGAGGAGTCTGATGCGCAGATTAATTTTCTCTCTCTGTGGAGTCAGAGGCAGGAAAACAATTAGGTGTCTAAAACGTATTTCTGTGTGTGCCACTTGATACAGCTTTACTCATAAAAGGGTCAATTGTCTCTTTAGAGGTCAAAGACAGTTCTGAGTTCAGTGTCTCGGATAGCTGCCATTGTCATTTTCACCCTTCTAGAACATTTCAATTAGGAGTGACAGAGTGGTAATAAACATAATGGTGTAAGAGTTCCATTCTTGTCTTTCCTGCTGTCATATCCATATAGACATGGTAACTGCTTGGACGCCAGTGGTGCCGCGTGTGTATACTCTTACCCCCACGTTGCTTAGCTCTTCTCCTGACCTCAGTCTATTAATTTAGGCACCCTTACTCAAAACAAGGTGAAATCTATAAAGTAATCGCGATCAAACAGTCATATCGCCCGGTCTATGTGTGTGTGCATGTGGTGACAGGGGCAGTGCATACAGATTTCTTTAATTGTACCAGGCCTCACTGCCCCTGTCTGTCAATCTCACAGCTTTGAATTGGGGGAATTTCCTTAGCTCACACTGTTAAATGATGTAGCCAATTAAAAGCGTTAGAATTCATGATTTTCAGTCAAGGTTAAATGAAAGCGCTCAGTCCTGTCAGTGGGGGTGATTAAGCGCTGCCTAGATCAGGCACATTCAGTGGGAAAAAAAATTAAAATTTGTGTCTAAAGCATGGATCTTTATTCATTACCCCACAGCCTTGCTGTCCAAATGCGCAGCACATTTGCTCTTAATCACTGCATTCATTTGAAAACTGCCCGCTGTTACCATACTAAAAAGGATTAAAATCTTCAAATGACAGTGTTTTAGACACCCTCACAGAAGGAACTGAAAGGCTCCTTTTTATATAGGCCAAGAGAAGTTTGTTTTTCAGTGTGCTGATTGCACCTTTCGTTTATTTAAGATGCTGGATAAACTGGCCATTTGCAATTTCAAACAAGGTCTCTGTAACATGTTAAAGATATGAGCTGCTGAGTTAGACAATTTGTTCAACCTCACAGCATGCAGAAAACTTGCACATACCTACATTCATACATGTGTTAACATGTACACGCATTAAGCAAATTATATCTGATAAATCTTTGATCTGTTCTTCAATTATGAAGAGAAATACATAATGGTATAGCTGTGTACCATTGTATATGATTGTTGTATTGCCATAGAATCTCACAATTCAGCTGCAGAATTATTTGCATGCGGTAAATATGGATAAAAATGATTACAAAAATATTTTTGGTCAACTGGCTTCATCTCGTAATTTAAAACTGTGACAAAACTAACTTTGAACCTAGGGAAATTTAATTAAAAAAACACACCTCTTTAGATCACACCACAGGTTTAGATCATGTGAAAAGCTTTATTCCATTTTCATTTATGATGTGTTATTTGCACCATTGTCATGCTGGTCGGTCCAATCACCACCAAGGCAGGCATATATCCATTCAGATTTTCAGGCAGTGTATCCTTGCTCTTGACATTTCTCATAAAACATCCTAAAATATTACCTTTATAGGAGGAGCAACATCACATATCCTCTACCATATGTAATGGATTTTATTTCCTATATGTCCATTTTTTCCTTCAAAACCATGCCTACATTCAGTGTTTGTTGCTGAAAAGTAATACAAATATGGACCATTTAAGAAAAATTCACTTTAACATCTGCGGTCTTATGAATTATCACAGGAAATACAACTCTTTCTTTATACACAAGTAATTAATGCGCAAATGACTAGTAAAAAAATAGTATGAACAACCCCTCAAACTCAATAGAACACCTTTGGGATAAGATCGTGATCCATCAATATCTGACCTCACAACAGCTTTTCTGGAAAAATGGAAAATAATTCACAACAAACTCAAATCTTCGGGAAAGCCAAAATTCACCCTTCTCAGAAGAGTGGATGCTATTATAGCTGTAAAGGGGGACCAACTCCATATTAATGCCTGTGGATTTACAATGGGATGTCATAAAAGCTCCTGTCGGTGTAATCTATATGTGTCCCAATACTTTTGTCCATATACTGTATTTACACCACAGCGGAGCAGCATGTTAGTAACTGATGAGATGATTAAAAAATAATAGGGTGTGTTTATACTTGTAGTTTGGTTCACTTGGTCCAGATCAAAGCATGTTGTTGCATTTTTTGTATTGATAGGACAGCTTTTATGGCATTTGCGACAGAACTTATAAAACTTACATAACTTTGGCAATGCTGTGTGCTGGACTGGATGTGCTTGTGCTGGTATTTTTACCAGCTGATACATCACAAAGAACTCCTACAATTTTAATTCCTCCTTATTGCACACAAATGAATGCACACTGCATGGGGACTGTGGTTAGGACACCTGTACTGACATGTAAAGTGCAACTTATCTCCTGTAAAGAGAAGAGGCAAATGAGCTTGAATATTCTGTCTTTTGGAATGAAAGAATCAAGTACTGCCCTGCGCACTCCACATAACCTACACATCAGCTGGCTTGCTGGATGTCATTATGTGCTAATTTGCATATTTACATGCTTATTAGTATCAGATGGTATGAAGCCTTTACATCTTGTTGCTTCTCTTATTCTCAGAACAGGGTACCAACCAAACTATGTACGTATTTCAACAGCATAACAGTATGCAAATATTTATTAATGCATTGAAAGTCGCTAAATCACAAAAAAAAGTTACACTAGACCCTATACACATTCACGTCTGTGAGCTTCCCTGAGCAGAGTTTGTGATTGGAGAAGGGCACCCAGTATGAACTAACAAGTGAAACAGCAAATCCTCCTTCACCCCTTCACAATACACAACCATGATTGTTTAAAAATAATATTTAAAGGTAATAATAATCATTTTGGCCAAATCTAACAGCCAGGAAAAACACATTACACTGTCAAAAAAAATGAAGTTACAAGGATGCTGTGAGCAGGATTTATTGCTGGACATTCTGCACTCCCATCACCTCCTTCAAACCCGGAGGGGTAGACGTCCCCCTGCCCCCTAAAACTAAGCCTTTGTGCTCCTCAAACCTTTCCTGAACAATTTTTGCAATGTGACAGAGTGCATTATCCGGCTGAATGGGGCCACTACCATTAGGGAATACTGGTTTAGGTACTTAGCACATGTCAAAGTAACATCCACATGAATGTCAGGACCAGTGGTTTCCCAGCAGAACATTGCCTAAGAGCATCACACTGTGACCCGTTTGGTGACTTTTTGGTGCAACATAATGGTTTATTGCCACAAGTAAATATGGAATAAAAACATACATTTTATGAGAAAAATAGGCTATTTTTTAATAAACAAACAAACAAAGAGGATAAAAAACAGCCAATAGCAGCAAATGTGTCTACAATGTCTAATAATTTTATGAAACTGGAACATTGTAGAAATTAATTACAGGGTTTAATGAACTACTTGACCGGCACAGTTTCTGTGTGGAATCTAAATGTCCTTACCGTGTCTGCATGGGTTTACTCCAGTTTTCTATCTCAGTCCAAAGATGTGTGTTAGGTTAATTAGTGCCTCTAAAGTGCCTCTGGTCTATGCATGAGTGTGTGAGTGTATGTGCAATATGATGGATTTGAGGGATATCTAAAGTTGTTTCCTGTCCACAACTAAACAGATAAGAAAATGAGTGAATGAATGAATGGATGATTGTTTGAGTTAACCACCCTTGTATACCACCAGCAGTCACATTTATTAATTTGAAGCAGTCCTCTTCATGTAAGCTTTGCCATTGCCATAGCACCAATGACAAAAGATTTAACCATCATAATTATTTGGTAATAATCATTACACTTAAAAATAAATATAATAAATAATTAAGTTTTTAAATATGACTTAATTCTGACGTAGCAGCTATAAAACACTAACTAAGTGTGCACAAACTGTGTTGTGATGTGCTGTAAGGAATCTGTGCCATGGCTTGAATCAGTGCCAGACCGACTGCAGTTTCCCTGCTCAAGGGTGCAACATTCATAAATAAGATTTTGGATAACAAGAAGCACATCACAGATCGCTAGAGCAACAAAGCGAGTGCTCACCCACAGGACAGCACCCGAAAGACAGCAGCGCAAGGCACGCATCAGCGGCGGGTCTCATTTAAACAAGTCTGAGAGAAAAAGAGGAAATAAATAAGGCCTCTGGCTCTTCTTTCCTTTAATGTATTCAATTAAACTGCTTCCCTCTGGAGATGTGCGACACACACTCACTCACACATACACACACCCACACAAATACACTGAAGAGAAGCAATTGCCTGCAGAAGAATGCTCTGAATACTCTCATTCTCAGCCTGCTGATTAGAAATCTCTCTCAACAGGTCCTTTCTTAATTAAACTTCCCAAAAGCTGACACACTCTCCCTTTGACTATGGTGAAAAATAGATCAATAAAGAAATGTTTTTTCAATAAGTTTAATACGTGTTTTTTTTTTTTTTTCAAAAAGGAAAGTTGAATACAGAATCCCTAGAAGATATTTTGAAATCAGTGAAAGGTATGCTAGATTTCTAAAGCATGAAGCTCATGAGTATGAAGCATACACATTGAACTTTCAGAAACGTCCATCATCAAGTGCATGAGAAAGCAGTTTTGCAATTTTTGGTGAACAGCGAAAGCATAATTAGAAACCTGAATGTGACAGTGAATCTCAAAGTTCCTCAGAGAATTTAAAAACATCATTGTTGCTACGACTGAAAGCGGTGGTTTGTCTTTGAAAATCTGTGAAAGAAAAATCAACTGTATTACCACTCCTCCCTCCAAAATTCTGTCTTGTCATCAACGTCAGGTATACGCACTAATGAGACTCGCTGGTGCAATTATGAAAAATATGTCTGCGAAAGAATTAATTCGGTGTCCCTTTGTACTTGGTGCTAATTTTCCATGCAGTCCCATTGTGTTCCAAAACCCTATTGAATTTGTATCTATTAAAATGAATCACTTATTACATTGCCTACATCGCCCCTTTGCTCTCTCATTTTTTCCATAACAAATCAACTTAATCAAGCTCATTAAGTGTCATTATTAGCCATTTATTGTTATCTTTCCCAGCGCTCTACTGACAGGCAATCCCCACCCACTCACATCCTCATGGCACTGCGGGCATCACTGGGCCACAGCCGCGTGCACAAGCATGCATGCACGCACGCACGCGCGCGCACACACACACACACACACACACACACACACACACACACACACACACACACACACACA
>JAUZST010000033.1:0-47216 GCA_034779995.1 Parotocinclus haroldoi | reverse complement strand
CCCCCCCCCCCCCCCCCCCCCCCCCCCCCCCCCCCCCCCCCCCCCCCCCCCCCCCCCCCCCCCCGTTAGGAACTGCTTAAAACCATAATCACTGAAGATTAGGCAGATGAGTAGCTAAGTGAATTATAGTCTACTACACTGGTAATGCAGGGAAGGCTTTAAGAGGACAGGTAGCCATGCACCCATCCAGTGTGGGTATATGTCTCCTTCAATATACACTTCAATATATGCAGAAAACAAACATAGCTTCAGTGTGTGTTGTAGGGTTGGCCTAAAATGTTCCTAATCAATAACTGACCTTTAAAATTCTAATATTACGTTGCTATGTAACTATGCTATATGTACAACTATGTACATACCACAGTAAATTGCTCAGAAAAATCAGGGATTATTTAAAAATGAAATATCCCCTTTTTGTGAGCATTACATAAAATATAGCTTTAGATTTTTAGACATTTAAATCTCAGTGAAAAAATCAGACCTTTACTTTGACACACACTTTAGCAAATATACTATAGCTGCTAACGTACAATAAAAATTACAGTTTTTTTTATTTTAAATTGAAAGTTTAATGGAATGTTGATGGATAATTGAGACATGCTACTGACTGGATGATATTTTAATTCCATAAACAATCTGCACTACCAAATGCAACAGCAGAGTATTAACTAACTAGAAAATTTGATCACATTAGTCTCATACAAACTCTGCACGAGTTTCTGCATTGCATACAAAATATACTACTCACAAAAATTAGAGGATTTTCCAAAAATGCATTCTGGTTTTACAGTATCTGAATAAACGCGTTGTCTTGCACTTAGGCACTTTATTCACAATGTACTTTTTACTTCCTAGAATTTAATTATCATGGCAGGTGGAAGGGCACACTTATACACCCCACCCCTTTGAAGGAATAATCTCCCCAGTCTATAAGATTAAAACATACATATCCATACAGACCTTCAGTTAGTCTTTTTAGACTTAGTTGTGCATCTCTGGGGAAGGAGTTTGGGATCTGGAGCTGTCACTTCCTGCTTGTTCTGTTGTGCCATTTGATGTGGTAACCTACCTGTAGTTGGATCAATTGTACTGGATGGGCTATGCTATAGTTCAGTCCTCTATGGCCCAGGGTTGTATATCTCTGCTTTAGATTGTGGAAAAACTCATTATGGGATTCATTTTCACAAAGTATGTGGAGATCTGGGATGGTCACTGCATTGCTATGGCATATTATTTACATCATCTTTATATTCAATAAAAAAAATTTGCCTTTGTATTGTTGAATTGTCATTAGTGAATCAACTGTGTTTATATGATCAATCAGTGTATTTGTATTGATTTGCACTAACACTTGTCTCTAATTAACAAGTGTACCTTACTCAGTCCAGCAAAAATGCCCCCACAGCATAACAGAGCCAGAGGAGCACTCACTTATTTGGACCCCCATTACTCAGATGAGCAAAAGTATCTCCTCATAACTTTATTGCATTTATTACTTTATTTTGTCTATTGCCAGTCTAGCAGTGTTGTGCTGCAAGCATAGTGAAGGAGCTTTGTCTTTCACAAACTTTGACTTTACAAACTTGAACTAGCCTCTCACTTTTAAAGTTCACTTTTAAGATGATGGAAATGGAATGGCCATTGAATTTAACCTGAAGAAGGTTAAAAATGCACAACTTACCTGCACCATACTGTTCTGAGCGAAAATTGGCATAATTGTTTCAGATTACATCTCCATAGCTAAAAGCAGTAAGGAACACACTTGTCAAACAATATGGCCAGATTAGCCATACTTGATTGGGTGCATGAAGGCACAATCTCACTCATTACACACCTAAGAAAAGAAACAAAAGTGTGGTTTAAAGTGACTCAATTACGCACATAAAGAGTGGAGTGACAAAGCCTACTGTCGAGTTCTGAGTGGAGGATTAACCCCTTCACTCCTCTCAAACTCACAGCTACTCTACCTTATGTTTCTGCAGGGGGCTGCCAGTGAATTAAACCTCAGAGAAACCCAGTGTGGGCAGAATATTTAATAAAATTCTCTGCAAATGTAAGCTAGGCGTTATGGGGCCTGTATCAGTCCTTACTCATACAATACTCACCCAAGAGTTCTTGGAATCAAAAGAAGCTTTATACTCTGGGGCAAAAAAGTATTTAGTCAGCCACTGATTGTGCAAGTTCTCTTGCTTTTCATCATAGGTACATTTCAACAAAAAAAATCAGGAAATTACATTGTATGGATTTTTAAAAAATGTATTTGTAAATGATGGTGGAAAATAAGTATTTGGTCAATAGTAAAAGTTCAGCTCAATACTTACGGCAACGACAGAGGTCAAACGTTTCCTGTAAGTCTTCACCAGGTTTGCACGCACTGGTATTTTTGATCATTCCTTCATGCAGGTCTCCTCTAGAGCAGTGATGTTTTCCCAATCCTCTTCTGGGTCATCTATATGCTCTCTGGCAAACTTCAGACAGGTCTGGACATGTACAGGCTTAAGCAGGGGGAATCGCCTGGCACTACAGGATTTGAGTCCCTCTCGGATGTAGTGTGTTACTGATGGTAGCCTTTGTTTCTGTGGTTCTTTGGAGGTCATTCATGAGGTCCCACCATGTACTTCTAGGATTTTTGCTCACCATCCTCATGATCATTTTGACCCCACGGGATGAGATACCCAGATCGCAGGAGATTATCAATGGTCTTGTATGTCTTCCATTTTCTTACAATTGCTCCCACAGTTGATTTATGTTGTAGATTCACTCTTACCAGCCTGGTGCAGGTCTACAATTTTCTTCCTGGTGTTCTTCAACAGCTCTTTGGCCATGGTTGAGTTTGGAATCTGACTGTTTGAGGCTGTGGGCAGGTGTCTTTTATACAACGTCAAACAGATGCCATTAATACAGTTAACGAGTGGAGGACAGAAGAAGTTCTTAAAGAAGAAGTCACAAGTCTGTGAGAGCTAGAAATCTTGCTTGTTCGTTGGTGACCAAATACTTATTTTCCACCATCATTTACAAATAAATTATTTTAAAATCCTACAATGTGATTTCCTGTTTTTTTTTTTTTTTCATTTTGTCTCTCATAGTTAAAGTGTATGATGAAAATTACAGACCTCTAGCTCATCTTTCTAAGTAGGAGAGCTTGCACAATCAGTGGTTGACTAAATAGTTTTTAGCCCCACTCTATGTATGTATGTATGTATGTAATCATATATACTGTATAAGTAATTAAAATATTAGTACTTATTCAAGTTTATTGGGGAACAATTGCTGTACCACTGTACAATTGAAGGGAGGTTTCAGTACCCTGCTAGCCCATGTCTAGCCTGGATACAAGATGAGATACAACTATATGAATAGAGGCATACAGATTCCATATTGTATCCTGCAGCACATTTTCTGTGTGCATGGGCTCCTCAGTTCATCACACCAACAGTGGGGGCTACAAGTATCGACAACAAGTTGATGATAAATATTGTTTATGTGGGATAAATATTGATATACTGCACTATTGAATATTACCATGATAACAATGAAATAGCATTCATAAAAATAATTTCCAATGTGTACTGTATATTTAGATTTATAAATCTGAAAATGTTTCATTTTGAATTTGCTGTATTTAGTTAAAGATGAGAAGTTTATTCTGTATGATTTTAGCAAATGAAGTAGTACGTGTAGTTGTGGTTGTGCACTGAAAATAAGTTAAATTAATAAACAAAGCCCAGCTTCTGTTTTAAATGAAACAATGTTATGTGAGGTTTATTATTAGCTTCTGTTTAGACTTAGAACTATTTGCTCAAATAATCCAAGTATCCTAGTGCACTAAGAAATTTGAAATAATGTTTATATCACATATTCAAATGCTCACGTCAACTTTAGACTTTTATTAGTGTTCATTTAAAAAGGGCATACTAGAACACATGGCAAGCTGAATTACTTTTCAATCATTGAGAGACGTGTGCTTGCCTTTACCTTAAAGTGCAAAGCAATCTTCCTGTATATCATAGCTGGGAAATGCATACCTGAGGATTAAGCTCATATTAACCTGTCAGGTCTTCCTGTAAGTCATTATGTTTAACAGAGAACATTCCGGATGGCACATTATTACCGCAAATGGACATGGTAAAAGCGAAATTAATTTTAAAAAAGGGTGCACATTGAAAAGAATGAGGGAGCTGTAAGCTGGTAATAAAGAGGCTACGCTATCAGAACATAAGTGCTGAATATATTGTATACTGGACTTCATAGCAACTCCTGATAATCTGATAGGTAGAATTTAGCTGAACAAATAACACTCGGGTCAGGAATGTCAAATTTGAAACTATACTCAGTATTTAATTATGAAAAAAAAAACATAAAACACAGGCTCTGTAGACAGATGCATTAGCCATATGTCGTTAGGGGGTGAAGTCCTCCAGAGTGAGCACTTAAAGTCAACCTGGCATGGCAGGCATTGTGTATCAGTCACACAGACACACCTGAGTGTGGTTGTCTATGTTTTACAGCATAACTGTGCATGCACTGCAGTTATGTGTGTCTATGGGCACATGGGTAAGACAAAGGCGTTCCTCTGGGACGAATGCTGGAACCTGCAGGCTGAATAACACAAAAGCAAACATCATAAAAGGCATACAAGTTCACAAATATTGGATTAAGCAGACAATTACAACCCATCTGGCTTGTTAAACCCAATCTGCTGGGCTCTCTCTTGTGCACGCTCGCACACAGATTTTGCTTCCCTCAAACTACTGACATGAAACATTTATACATCTACAGGCACCAGGTACATTAGAATACATTAATGGCCACCTGGTGGGAGGGCAGGGCATTGATAAACACATTCTCATTAAACACGTGTCACTGTAACAAAAGTCAAAGCTACACTAAGTGGGTATAGGGAACCTGTGATCTATAATTTTATATCTTCATTATTTAGATTTATTTGGTACAATAATTTTATGTCAAACTGACATGTAACTACAGTAGTTCATTAGATTGTGTACCCTCTAGGTGCATGTTATTGGAATTACAATTATTAACCCACAATGTGCACAATTTATCAATGGGAAAAATTCCCAGTGATATATATATATACACACACTGTGGGGAATCTCAAATAAATATCTGCCCTTTTATATATTTATAGATCAACATTGCTAAACATAGAATAAAAATCCTGATCAAACAAATAAATTAAATGATGTAGAACACAAACTAGTAAGTAAAAAAAGTACTGATTAGCATCTGCAGAAAGAAGAGTCAAAATGCTGAATTACTTCTTGTAAATAACAGCAGTGAACATAGAACATATGTTTATAACTTATCACACATGCGGACTGCTCAGGCGATCAAACCCAGCCTATCACACACTCCTCGTTACCGTCCTTCTGATCACACATGCCTGTTCCTTATTAGTTCTCTCCTGCACCTTAGTTCTCTGCTAAGTCTCCTGGCTCTCACCTCGTTTCTAAGTGCTTTATACTGGCTTATCGCTGACTTACTGTACTTCCGGTTTCATTTCGCCCTTATTGAATTGCATCTACCGATCACTTATAGCCATTTTGTGTATGACCTTGGACTGTTTGTTTGACGCTGATTCTGCATGTCGATTACGCCAATAAACACCAGTTTTGTCTCTGTACACTGCATCTGGTTTCGCCATTTATTCGCTCGCGTTACAGAGCTCAGTTAGTGAGTGCAATATGAAGCAATTTAGTGTTTCACGTCCCATTCTTCATTAAAGCACATGTTAAGGTGTATAAGCTGAACCTCAACCTTAACCTCAAAGGTCAAGGCCAGTCAAGTGCCCATAGTTTCTTTTTCTGCAGGCATTCCATCATACTGTGTGCAGCATGTGGTTTTGCATTGTCCTGTTGAACGTGTATGACGTTTTAAAGGCAGCGTATGTTGCTCTAAAATCACAATGTACTTTTCTTTAGTAATGCCCCCATCACAAACCTTTCCTGAGGGCACTGACACAGTACCACACCATGACATACTCTGAATTTTGAACAGTCTGGACGGTCCTTTTTGTCTTTTGTCAGGTGCACACTGTGTTCAAAATGATCTGGAATACTGATTACACGCTTTCATTATTTGATGGTTAATTCCAGATGCCTCAGAGACCAAAGAAGTTAACAGCACTTCTGGACATGGTTAAACATGAGACGTTTTTTTGGCACAGTAAAGTTTTAAGTATCATTTGTGACTGTCGCATCGTATGATGGAGTTTGACAAAGTAATCCCTTGCCCATATGGAGATAATGGGTGTTCAGTTTAATCTAGAGCCCATGCCCTTTATGCACTGCATTTCCTCCAGATTTCTTGAATTTCTACCAGATTTCCTGAATTGAGAAATATGCAAATCCTTTCCACCATTTCTTAGGGGAACATTGCTTGAAAACATTTTAGTATTTTTTTACACTTTTGTTGACAAACTGGTGATCCTCTGGATACTGCTATTGTATGATTCCATGATTCCATGATTGTTTGAATCATGATTACAGTCACCTTTTGGCATAACATTATTATTTAATATTACCTCATTAGCAGCAACAAATTGCAGCCCTGAAATGCTGGAATGAATGTACTGTATTTTAACAAATGAATTGAAGTTGACCAGACAAAACATGAAATATCTAGCATTCTTACTGTGCATTAAAACATCTGTCATAAAGAGTTTATAAACTTAAATAGACCTAAATTATTACGTGCTGCAGGTAGTTTTTATGAAACTATTTATTAAAATATTTTCTTGACATGTATGTTCCATTAAATAAATTTACCTGAGTTAAAGGTTACATTTTTTGTAGTCAGACCAATTAACCACATATACATATATAAATCTGATAACATACAGTGGGTAGGAAAAGTATTCAGACCCCTTTAAATTTTGAAAATCTTTGTTTCCTTGTAGCCATTTGCTAAAATAAAAAAGTTCATTTTATTTCTCATTAATGTTCACCTTCTTGACAGAAAATAGATTTTTTTTTACAAATTGCTTAAATAAGAAAAACTGAAATATCACATGGTCATAAATATTCAGACCCTTTGCTCAGTATTTAGTAAAAGCACTTTTTTGAGATAGTACAGCCATGAGTCTTCTTGGTGCAACATGTTTTTCACACCTTGATTTGGGGATTCTCTGCCATTCTTCCTTGCAGATCCTCTCCAGGTCCATTTTCTCTCCAGAGGTACTCAATTGGGTTTAGGTCAGAGCTATGGCTAGGCCAGTCAAGATTGGTCACATATTTGTTTTGGAGTCACTTTGTTATTTAGCTGTGTGCTTAAGGTCATAGTCTTGTTGGAAGGTGAACTTTTGGCCCAGTCTGAGATCCTGAGGTTTTCTTCCAGGATGTGACTGTATTTGGCCGCATTCATCTTTTCTTCAATTGCAGTCGTCCTGTCCCTGCAGCTGCAGCCCCTATTGTTTAGGGCAGATGAGCAGTTCATGGTTTTCTCCACGCATAACACTTAGAATTAATGCCAAAAAGTTCAATCTTTGTCTCATCAGACCAGAGAATCTTACGTGTTTTTTTGGCAAACTTTATGTGGGCTTTCATATGTCTTACACTGAGGACAGGCTTCTGTAGTGATAGTTGACTTTCTGGAACTTTCTCCCATCTCCCTGTATCTCTGGAGCGTAGCCACAGTGATATTTAGGTTCTTCTTTACCTCTCTCACAAAGCTCCTCTCTCATGATTGCTCAGTTTGGCTGGGCGACCAGATCTAAAGGAGAGTTCTGGTCGTCCCAAACCTCTTCCATTTAAGGATTATGGAGGCCACTGTGCTCTTGGGAACCTTGAGTGCTACAGAGAGTTTTTTAGTAACCTTGCCCAGATCTGTACCTTTCCACAATTCTGTCTCTGAGCTCCTTCGACCTCATGATTCTCATTTGCATTGACATGCACTGTGAGCTGTGAGGTCTTATATAGACAGGTGTGTGTTTAAAGGGGTCTGAGTACTTTCCGTACCCACTGTATATATAATATAGGAATGAGGCTGTACTCAGACGTAATAATTTGACAGTTATGATTAGTTCATCCAAATTTTATAAACATCACTAGATATGTTTATATGTAGAATCCTTTTTAATTAATACAAATTTTAAAGTATGCTGGAAGGTTTGTGCTTTCTGGTCTGTTGTGGCCTTGACTCAAGGTCAATCACAGCATTTGTAATTATGCAGTAGTTAAAGATGGGTGCTTATTAAGCTAACAATCTATGTGACTAAAAAAGCAGATAACATTTTCTTTAAGACCATCTGAACTGCACTGTGTACCCCTGTTGCAGTACATGAAAATGATCATTACTCTTCCTCCTTTTTATTTTTACTTATTAATGTCTATGAAAAAGATGTGAACTTGACTGGGGTTCAATTCCGATATCTCGCCAAGGAAAAGAATGAAACCTGATGTTTTATTCATGGCTGGTGTGTACATCATTTACGTATCTGTGAACACCGTTTCAGCGTGTAAAGTAGGAAGAAGAAAAAAAATCTGAATATAAAGGCAGGTGGACGTTTCAGGAATCTGTGCAGGTAGATGGAAAAATTGAACCTGTCATGAATACAAAGAGCCAACAGAGATCACCCCAATCTTTATCTTTCATAATGCAGAGGCAGAGTGAAAAAGCAAGAGCCATTTATTTCAACATGCAGCAGTTGGAATAATGTATAAGAAGGTGTGTGGGTGTGTGTAAGAAAGAGAGAGACAAGTATAAGAGACAGATATATGTGTGTTTGGTGCAGCTGTAGTAGGTTGAGTAATTGTGTGATGACAGTTTCAGTGCACAACGATCTTCAGGGTATTGTGATCATCTCTGACAGGTGATTCACCTGCAGTGGAAACGGCCTTATTTTACAGTGATGCTCAATTCTTCATAAAGTTACACACGCTGTCATAGATACAGCACCTTTACTCTGTCTATTTCTCTCTCTCCCACTCCCTTCCTCTCTCCATCTCACACACACTAGCACACCATGCCTGACTATCTTTGTGGGGACCACCATTGCCATTGATATTACTGTTAGCTAATTAATACTAATTACATCCATCAATAACCTTCAACAATCATTTTACACTTTTATTTTTTCTGAAGAAAGTTCTGAAGTTGTGTTAACGCCAAAGTCATATTGCAGTTTCTAAGGACAAGTTCTTTAACCTGGTGGTATTGCATTTGATTGTCCTGTACCTGAGGGCAGAAGTGTGAACAAGCTGTGCTGGGGTTGGTTGGGATTTTTAAGGATGGAGGCAGCTCTCCTGTGAACTGATGGTGGTAGATTCTGTGTAGAGAAGTCACTGGAGCACTGGTAGGATCTTCTCAGCAGTATTTACCACTCTCTGCAGCACTTAAGGCCTCCAAAGTATGGGCCTGTGCTGCATATTCCCTGAACATTTATCTTTCAACTCCTACATGCTGAGACTGGATTATCCATGCTTCTTATGGGTCTCTTCTAAAACTACAACAAATACATCTTATACTCTGCAGGTTATAGTAACTCCACCAATTGTTAACACCACCAAGGAAGTTGGTTACCAAAATTCTTCGCCCAGCCAAGCTAAAGCTGATTCTTTCAAGCTAAATCAGAATTTTATAGCTAATTAATGCTACATATACACATGTACATAACTCTATAGCTAACCTCAACCTCAGTAACCTAAAGCAAATGTTTTGTCTCTTGTGGTTTTCTGTAAAAAAAGCAGCTAAAGCAAAAGGTCCACACAATGTAATATAAATATGGGCACATGCACACACATTTGTCTGTATGTAGTGTTATTGTCCATAACCTTAATATTAGTAGCCTAAAGCAAATCTTTTCTCCAGCACCTTCTATTCTTGTGAGGTCATCACAACGATATTTAAACTTGACTCTGCCATAGACACATATACAGAGAGAGAAAGAGGCAGAGAATGTGCACTTCCCACAAAGAGGCTGTTAAGTCCTTTCAACATCTGGGAAATGAAACCACTACTATACTGAGTGGGTATTTTAAAATGAATTATCCCATAATGAAATATCTCCCAATTTCCGTGAGCAGTGTATATTGGATTTATTAATTTAATAAATTTTCTCAAATTTGACTTAGAACGCTAATATTTTATTTTTAAATACTTTTTAGTTTCTTGTTTGGAATATTCAAATAATTAATTAATCCATTCACTGTCTTATCTACTCAATCCTAATTATGTTCACAGGAGAGCCACTGCCTAGTACCAATCTATGAAAGGCACATATACTCACAGTTCAGAGGCCCTATTAGAGTTACAGATTAACCTAACATGCATGTCTTTGGACTGTGGAAGGAAAACGGAGTACCTGACAGAGACAAGGATATTTTATTAGATTAGTCATGGGCCAAGTTAAAGTAACCAATCAACCTAGTGCTTGTCTTTGGAATGTGGGAGGAAAATGGAGTGCTTACATTAAATCCACACAGACATGGGAAGGATTGCTATATGCGGCATGAAAACACAGACAAGGAAAGTGTAGGAAACAATCACAGGTATTTATTACAGCAGGCAAGAAGAGCAAAATAGGCAGGCAATAGTCCAGGAAAATAGGGTAAAGAAACTGGTAACCAGAACAACCCAAGAAATAAATCCAACAAATGCTTGTGGGTGTTCATGGTTTAAATTGAGGTGTGGCATCTTGGACTCTGATAGGATAGACGCAGGTGAACCTGATCTTAAATCAGTACTCCGGAGACAGCTTTCGTCTGTACTCGGATACTTCCGTGTAAGGTCGCATAAATGTGTTCTGAGTCGGCGCGCTGGACGTCACAGCCGTCATTCGTGTGCACTCGGGTACCCTCATGTATGGTTGCGTTTTGAGGCTGGATGTGACAAGGACATGCAAACTCCACACAGGCCAGGATCATGATCGAACTGGGAATCTTGGAGTTGTGAGGCAGTGTGTACAGTACAGTACAGTGTACCACAGTACCACTCCATACGCATTCTGTTAAACTAGTGCTCTTGTTTCTTATATCACGTGCCATCTCACATATGTGCCCAAACTCTACTTACAATAAACAACCTTGGATGTCATTACACTGAATTTATTTTTGTTGTTGATGGCTTTCAGTAGAATTTTTATCCAAACTGTCTAAAAAATGTGTGCAAAGATATTACATGTAAACTGTTTTATATATTGTCAACCAAGAGTTGTCAGGCCAGTTATCTATATAGAATAATGGACACATTCGCATTCATCACATTTTCTTCTGATAATATTTAAATTGTCAGAAGATAACGGATTTACATCTTAGTGGGAGTGATTCTGGTACTGAGGAAGTTCTGTTACTTTCCTGCCCTACTACAAAATGCATGAGTTTAATGTACATATACAATTAGTTGTTACTAGAATAAAACATAAAAAACAGCATTTAGCAAAGGAAATAAGACTTCAGTGTATACATGATTACAATATTCTTTTTCTGAAAGCCGAACAGTTTTAGACATCACATTTCACACTTAAACCCCATCCATGATTGACAGAGGGAAGAAGATTTCACTCAGCATCTCAGCTCGTGTCTGATGCACCACCTATATATGGTAACAGTGAACTACATTACCTCGTTTCAAGGTCTTTAATATGGTCACTATATACAACTCGAACAACTAAAAGGCAAGACAATAAATTTATGTAAAAAAAAAACATCAAATTTAATCAACAATAGCATTATAAAATACTGCAAAGTAAAAATAATTTCACACATGAGGAGGGGAGTAATAAACAATACAAAGTAACACTACATTTCTGTGGATAAGGAATAGTCTCTCTCTGATGTTTTCTGGTCATTGGTACAAACATTTTAGAAGCAAGTAGTTTGGTTGCCCTCAAGCGGACACAGAAGATCCTATAGCTAATGCAGAGGGAACAAAGACTGGCTCTGGTGGAAATGAAACAGGGGCCAGCTAAGTTATAGTGGTATCAAGAGCTTGAACCAGCAGAAGCTGATTGAGAGGTTGGTTCTGCTGGAGACGTATAGTAGGTTGGTTTTGCTGCAGGGTGTAGAACGCTGGTTTACTTTTATGTTTATCAGAGAGCCTTATCCAGAGCGACTGATGCAGTCTTGCAATTCAGGCAGGTCTTGGTCAATTTCCCTACAGTCACAGCTTAGCTGAAGTAGGCTAACCCTTTAAACCCTGAACCTGCTGGTTCATTGTCCAGTTCCACTAGGCGACCACAGTCCTTACACTTCTTGGAGCATAAGAAATTGCTGCTGATGAGGAAAGCTGGTTTGACAGGTGGAGAGGCAAAGGAGAAAACTGAGCTAAGATACTGGAGGTGGAAGCTCAGGAGGAGGTGCAGGGTTGAATATTAAGTGGTTTTAAAATGGGAGAGACAGAGAACAGAATGATATATTTTATATGTCTTTGGAAGTTTTAAACTTTGATTTGGATATTTCAGAGAAGTGTTTTCCTGTCCTGGTTCTACATCATTTATAGTTATCCTGCTCTATAATATATTACTCACAAAGTTTAGGGGATATTTAAAAATGAAATATACCATAATGAATTACCCCTTAATTTTTATGAGCAGTGTACTTAATTTAGCTTATCACTAAAGTAATAATTTACATTGATTGGCTTTGGACTTTTTAATTAATTAAGTTGTTTCACTAGTTTAAAAGTCAGGGAGAGCACTTAAATATGAAGTGCAGCGGAACATGTGAATCAGGATAGCAAAACACTGCATGCTCTTATTTGTCCTTGCTGCTCAATATGAATTAGTCCTAACTATCCATATCAGTATCACCAAAGAAAAAGCTGATTAAAAATCTCAGTATGCATTTACAACATCATATTGCCAGCATCATGACTGAATATCTATTTTCTACGATGTGTGTCAAGAATAAAATATAAATAAAACTATATTTAACATTTACATGCTAAAAATAACAAAAGTAAACGTTATGGGCTAAAAATTAAACATTTCTAGCATAATGACAATTACATAACTTGATTTAGGTATTCTTTTATGCTTATATGTTAGTGATTTAATTGCTTAGTCACCTGTGACAAATGTTCATTAAATTTGTAAGCATTGTTTGCTTGTATCTATATTTATAGAAGTATCTACAACAGCAAAACAAACATATAAAGTCTAATAATATCCTTCATTTGTAACATTTTAATGAACAAATTGTTTATTTAAATTTAATCATCACGTAAGGATCAATGGTTATTCATGACAGGCGCAAGGTTATACACTAGTGCTAGTTGCTAGCATTCAGTTATCCACTTAATCAGGTCTACATTACAATTTTAACATTTTAACAGAAAATGAATACATTCACTATTGACTAATAAATAAAATTAAAATGTAATAAAACTGATTTTGTCTGATCAGGTGAAACAAAATCATGTGACTTGATCTGCATAGTACGTAACCGATTTAGGTTTTTCTTTTTGCGCATATTCAAAATTCCCCAAAACTGATACTAAGTCTGTGATTTTTTGTGATCGTATTTCATTTTGAAATATCCCCTAACTTTTGTGAGCAGTAGATTCATTCATTCATTCATTCTCTTCTGCTTAATCCACACGAGGTTGCCGGCCAGCCAGTGTCCACCTGGCAACTCTGAGCGCAAGGGCAGAAGCAATCCTAGCCAGGGTTCCAATCCATCGTAGGGCACAGACACAGTCACACAAGGGCCACTTTAGAGACACCAATTAACCTAACACGCATGTCTTCCGACTGTGGGAGGAAACTACAGTACCCAGAGTAAACCCTCGCAGACACGGGGAGGACATGCAGATTCCACACAGAAAGGACCAAGGCCGCTCCACCCTGGGATTGAACCCAGGACCTTCTTGCTGTGAGGCAGCAGTGCTACCCACCGAGCCTGACCAGTATATATTCTATAAAAAACTATTAACACATTAAGAAACAACGGTGTGACAGAAAATAAATGCAGGTCACAGGTGGTCACCGTTACCTCTGATGAACCTCTGATAATTCATTGATACTGATGCACACACTCTACATGGCTTTCCTGACAAGAAACTTGGTACTGAGGTGAGACAGAGTAATCATGGCAGGGAATAACCTCAAAAGGAATTTAGTTGGTGTCTAACATGTGGTGACCATATAAGATCCCCAGTCTTTGCACATGCATAGTCTGTGAGTGTGACTTGTTTTAGACATGAGAGGGTGTCAGACTTCAGTCTTTTAAGTCTTTTCAATGTCTTTTAGAGTATGGTTAGCAGTACTAATCGCTCGATGTAGCATCTCCCCACTCATCACTTTTCATTCTTATTTCTCTTTCAGCCTTCAGTCTATAATATTACCATTTCACTTTAGAGCTTTTTCTATCTTTGGGCTTCATATTCTAACTTGCTCATTTGAAATCTCATATTTGTCCAACCTTGTCTTCATATCAGAACTCTCACTTTCTTAACAGCTTAATGGCTTCCTTTCAAATTCTTCTCAAACTTGGCATGTTTTCAGAATTCCCTCCCTTACGGCTTGCTTCCTTTTAAAATGACTTCTTTTCAAACTTGCTTATTTTTATTTATTTCCACAAATCATGTTTTTGTATCTTTCTCTCGGTTTCTACTTTCTTTTTCTAAGTGTGCACGCACACAGATGTTGTCGAAGTACCGATTCTAAAACATACAGTATAACCAATCTCACCACTAATGTACCAAATAAAGAAACAAACTAACTTACACAGTGGTGCCTGAAAGTTTGTGAACTCTAAACAATTTTCTATATTTATTAAGTATAACCTGCAACATGAGAATATTTTCACACATGTTCACACATGTTCTAAATTAAAGTAGATTTAAACAGAGTCAGTTTTTTTCTTTGTATCTTTTGTATATAAATTTATATGAAAAAAACTTTTAGATATTTTATATTGTATAGATACAGAGAAACTGGTTTATGCCTTTATAACCTCTAGGTTGGATGTATTTATGTTAACCCTCTACTGACTGGATTCTCAAAGTAAATGTATAAACAATCTCTAGTTAGTTAAGAATGAAGTGGCTTAAGAGCTATCTAAAATGTAAAATAAATTATTAATTTAGTCCTGTTCTGTTGTCTCAGCACTAGACAGGTGTAACCATATTGTGGTTGTTGCATCACTGAACTACTGTGTGCAAATTCTACAAACTGACAAGACCTCACAAACTGCGAAATACTGAAATACCAAATACAATAAAACAATCCAATAATAAGTAATAATACATGATAGGAATAAAAAAAGGAATTGTTTGATTTAATTTGTTGAGTGTACAACTTTAATAGTGCAACTGGGCGAAAGTTTTTAGTTAACCCATTTTGATTTCCTTTTTTGCCATGAAACAGTATGCATTTTCCTTTGTGGCTCTCATCTTTGTGGGGTCTTTCAAGCCCAACAATCTGAGAATCCATTTTTCCAACCTCTGGCCAGTTTTACACCAAGCTGCTTGTGCATCTGGCTGTGTGTGTGTGTGTGTGTGTGTGTGTGTGTGTGTGTGTGTGTGTGTGTGTGTGTGTGTGTGTGTGTGTGTGTGTGTCAGTGCATGATGTTCAATGGCGTTACCAGACAAGCTGACCGTTATCATAAACGGAAATGTGTCTGGCCAGAGGTATGAATGCTGCTTTCCACTCTCTCTCACTCTTACTCTCCCTCTTTCTCTTTTTCTCTTTGCTTTGTAGCACTAACAAGCCCTGCTCAGGCTCCAGCGAAGCGAGAAATTATAACCTCTCAGAGAGGCCTGGCGAAGATAAGGCTGTAGTGTTTGCGGTTTTCCCACTCACAGAGGGATCAGATAAGCTTGAGTCCCATGGAAGGCCGCCACTGCTCAGCCCTGCCCCTCTAAGGAGAGTAATGTCTAATCCCTGCACCTTTGTATTCACTTGCAAATCCTCCTGTCAACATAAATATTTATTAGACCCTCTTCAGTCAACATTCAATGACTGCTATATAGATTTGATTAGACCTTGGTCTTACTTACTTGTTTCATCATTGTGTCAGCTGCCATGATCCATCAGGGAAACATTCAAAGCATCTCCTTCACACTCACAGAGATACTGGCAATAATTATTTGACTTAGTCCTGCAAATAATATTCAGAATTGGCATTTGCTGAATTGGACCTGGAACATTGCATGTTGTTAGTACTTTTGCAATATATAAAATAAACCGTATTATTTTGTCAATAACATAATTACTCTGTTGTAATATTGCTACGAATGGAAAACCTGATCTATGCAAGCATTTCTCTCATCAACATCTAACACAATAAAGTTTGAGTTCATCTGTTGATCTCAGCTGATGATGTACATGCAGCTTTTAAATGCAATTAAAGAAGCTATTATCATCACCAGTTTCCCCAGACAGCAAAGTCCACTCTAAATATATATTTTAAGTGCTGCATCTTGATAGGTTATGCTTTTATGCAATAGACTTATAATGGCAATGATCCCTCAAAAGCTGCAGTCAGGGGTTCCATACTCCCCAGTGAGGTATTTAGCCTACTGTCTACACTTGTAAATCCCACTATTGCCAGCAGTGCCTCTGGTAATCCCAGATTTGGGATCTCACCAAGCTGTCTCAGCCCCCTCTGCCTTCTTCTTTTGGTAGATGAGCCCAAATCAAGCTGTCAATTTAAGCAGTGTGTTTATCGAAATTACATGTTTGTTAACATGTAGGGGAAATGCACTCTATGCTTGAGGGGCACAAGAGCTCAGAGAAAGATCTCCTTTTCACTCAAATCACCTCTCATAGAGAGAAATAGGTGAGATCGCACACTAGGAGTACCTTTAAGATGCAATTATTTTTGAATACAGTGAGGTGCTGGTATGTCATGGTACTATGTCCTAGTACTTTCACCTTGAGTATATGTGTGTGTATATATATATATATATATATATATATATATATATATATATATATATATATATATATATATATATATATCGACTTCTGAGTCTTTGGGCATTCGTTATGAGAAATGCAACAGTGCTATGTGAAATTGTGGTCTTTCTTATTGTCGGCTGTTGAAGTCTGTGGCTATGATAAGAAGGCAGCTGCGTTCCTGACATCTTTAGTCACTTGTGACAAACAACAAACATTTTGCATGTTCTGTGTTGATAACTTTTGAACTACAAAAGATATTGCAAATATGATTGTGGCAATCAATTTCTGAAACAATTCTCTTATAAAGCTACTGACGACCTTCTCATTGGAAAAAAAACTTGCCCTTGACCCAATATGTGGAAGTGGAACACCCTGATTTGCAGTTTTTTGTAGTCATCTAGGCAAGTTATAAGTATAATGATTGGTTTGGACCTATCAATTTCAGGAACGTTAATAGATCAAAATCTTGCATCTGTAAATAGTGGTCTGTTAAAGAATAAACAAGCAAATCAACATTATTTGGGATTGATTGCTAATGATAATGCTAGCAAATATATACCGTACTGCTCACAAAAATGAGTAAACTAATGAAATATCCCCTAATTTTTGTGAGCAGTGTACGTCAACTACACACACAATAATACAGGAGAAAATTCAATTTTAAATTGCCAAATTAAATATTTATCATTGAATCAGTGGTACACGTTTTACTATGAATTTGAAGTAAACTTGACAGAAGCTACGCTGCTAAAAGCTATCAATTCTACCTGCTACATATTATACCATTTGTAAAAAAAAAACAATAACGACCCAACTGATATTAGTAGTATTTTCTCAAATTTCAAGCTTTTATTGCTCTCTTCCATTGAGCACATTCCACCTTTACGCAGGTATGACGATTTGTAAAGATTACTGCTGAAAGGAGCTAAATTACATATTGAACCCTGAATCAATAGCTCAAAGAAGAAAGCAACATTAACCACTAGAAGACTTGTTAAAATTGTGTGTTTCACTTTTTTATTTTATTCATTCATTTTTTTAAAAATTGTATTTATTTATTTATTTATTTTTTTGTTTATTATTTTTTCTTATTTATGAATTTTTACAATTACGTCTTGCCTAGGCTACTACACATCAAGGTCCCCGAAATAAATGTGTAAAAACATGACATATTTTTGAAATAACTGTAAAGATAATATTTGTGCATCCTGTCCCCAGAGTAGGCCTTAAGTTACGATGTCTGTTATGGTTACAGGCAGTAGTGTGAGTGTATTATATTTACCTTTTTAATATAATTGTTGAAGCATTTTGTTTCCTCTACCCCTTTACATGTGAAATTTCAGTGTTTTTTATTTACACTGACTTCTGGTTTCAGTTGTTCGCCTGTCAGTTCTGCTGATTTCCTTGCTCATTTTTGCAGGGCTGACAAGTGCACCCCAGACATAAGCGCACCACTGTGACCCATAGTCCATATAGCATGCAGTTATTATAGTACATGCTGGCCCAAAGGACAATTGGACAGTCTGATGGCTAAAGGTTAGGAGATCAAACTCATATCTGTCGATCTGTGCATGTACCTGGTTCAGGGCAAAGGTCAGGCTCTGCAGGGGGTGGACAGAGGGGGCACTCTGAAACCAATGATGTCTGACTACAGATTAGAAAATAATAACTTTTCAAAGGAACAAGTGTCGGTCTGACAGAACGCGCACACGCACTGGAGCTTTGCAAAAGGAAAGGCAGCAGTTTGGACAGTTCGTCTTAACAACGTTACTTCTTCATTACGGCTCTTGTCAGTCTGGTGAGTGCAGGGGTGAGTGAGCAGATGCTAGAATGTGCTGCGCTTTGCTTATAGGAAGGTGAGAGCCAAGAGAGTGGGAGGTTGTCTCAGACTGAACCATTTCCCCCCGACTGTGAGTAAATACCGAGCGGGACGCTTCAACAGGCCTGCGCTGACAGAGCGCGCATTGTTTTTGCTGCGCAGCCGCACGCTGCGAAATTCTATTTTCAGTTTTACTTGCCGCAGTAATTATATGCATTGTTTGGTGAGTATAAAGAAAATAAAAGTGCATGAATGTGTCCCCCCCGGTCAATTGGATTCTGTCAGTTCGAGCCGAATTGGGTACACACACACGAGCGGCTTGCCAGCTCGTAATGACGCCGTTGTTTGTGTGGAACAATTTCGCTCTAAACAGCTCATCAGCGGCTCAGAGAGTCTGTCAGCAAGAGCGCCGAGTGACACGTCTTCCGTGTCTCCGCCTGTTATTAGCGTGTCTCTTAAGACAAGCTCAATTATCTGACACTGCCCGTAATTTTCCTTCCTTTTCCAGCACAATGTAAAGTTCCTCTCCTTTATTTCCCAAGCTGCTTATTTGGATGTTGAAAACAAGAAGAGAGACAAGAGTGGGTGGAGGAGACAATTTGACGAGAAAATCTGAAGGGGTGGGGGCTGCTGGTCAAAAACTAATTTGATGCTTACTTTACAAGAATAAATAGTTTCAGCTCATACTTTGTCAAATATACGTGCCAGATATTTGTATGATAACTTGATAGATGTCTGTCAGCTAAAACAAAGAGGGGTTTGCAGTGCCACTCTTCCATAACTGAAATTGAAAGACTAGCAAATATTCTGATTTCTGACACCTTTGGCTTTTTGTATTGACGATTGGAAGACAGGGCCTTGGTCACACTTTCTAAATTTAATAGTCATTCTGTTAACATTTCAAACCTTGCCATCATTGTAATAGCTATCAGTTTGGTAATACTGCATATAATAAAAACACACGAAAAATTTCAATAAACACATCACTGACGCCTTCTGATCTCTGGGCAATGCAAGGCCCGCATAACCTTCACTGAACATATTATTTTTTTAAATAATCAAAGTACCCTTTCTTATTTTAATCAAAAGAGCAAGATCACAATTATCGGTTTTATTTCAGAGTCTAGCCTTCTTTATTTTAAAGATGCACATCATTATTTATAAGTAAAATAATGTAAAAGTAAAAAAAAATAATAGCATTTACAAAATCATGTCATAATTTCTGAGCCTTTTACATTACCTCATTTTTTAAAACTAATACAGAGGTAAATAAAGAACTACAATATTCTTAAGCAAAGACCATTCATGACACATTTTATTGTTCATGTTGGCATGCATTATAGTTTTACTGAAGTCATGACTTGTAAACTCATTAAGCCTTGATGTTCCTTAAAATATTATGCACTGGTTTTGTGGAAAAAAAATATATTTTCAGTGTATTTTCAGGAATTATTTAAGGTAAAGAAAACAACATTCATTATGCCTTTCCTCTTGTCACGGTGACTCTGTGGAATTGATCAAGTCTTGCCTAATGAGTTTTAACAATAAATGATTACTGTGGTTAAAAAAGTAGGCCTAACTCTACGATCTAAATCTGCTCATCGTATTTTAAAAGCTAATACTTAAATAGTGTAAATAAGCAAACTTTTGAAAACTGCTACGGGTGTCTGTAGCTGGCAGTGCAAGGCCTCTTTATTAGGTACGCTGACCTTCTACTTTGTTAGGTACACCTGTTCAGCTGAACTTTAATGTGGCATGGTTGTTGGTGCTAGTTTGGCTGGTCTGTGTATTTTAGAAAATGCTGATCTATTTGGATTTTCATTCATATTTCTCTGGGTAAAATGTCTTTTTGATGCCAGAGAAGAATGACTTGATTGGATTGGATTGAAATAACCAAAAGTCCCAGTGAATGTATGCAGACGAGCATCTATGAATACTCAACATTGAAGCAGATGGGCTGCAGAAGAAGACCAGTTTGCCACTCATGTCATCTAAGATCAGGTGACTGAGGCTGCAATTATCATGGGCTCTCCAGAACTGGTCAACAGAATTAGAATAAGAAAATAATATACTTAAATAAAAGTAAGTATCAAACAAAAAACACTTTTTTACATTTTCACCGTAGTACTGTCAGTCTTTTTAACACGTTTAAATGCATTAAACTACATACATTTCCAGTCTTATTTTTTTTTTAATCAGGCCTTTAGAATACCAAGCCTTTAGTACATTCCTTAATACAAATAAAAATCGAGTAAACATTTTCAAAGTCACACTTGTGATTTTCACATTCTCATTGTGGCAATGAAGCCATTTTGATAATTATATATTTATATGCAATATTTCTCAGGCCTTGTTTTCATTGATACCATTATCGAGTTATGAAAACAACAGCTAATCTAAATATGACACAATAACAGAGTTAGGTTTCTGCAGCAGAGAAATCTGAAGGTATTTGCTTCACCATGGTGATACCTGCTAATGCTGCCCCACATGACCATGAGTTGCCATGAGAACGGGCAAGAAGTGGTAATGATGGCAGTTCTAACGCGGCATAAGTGCAGTAATGCGTGTCGCAAGCAATCGCCCCGAACACATCACCTCTCCTATGGGATACCATGCTAATGCGCTATGGCACAAGCACTAATGTGTTACATATCTTCTGCTGAGCCAAGACCTGCTGTCAAAACTAAAATCTCCCTCATTTACAGACAAAACTAATGTGAGCAGCAAGGTTATGTGGATGGGGGCATGAGGCTGTGATGGTTAGAAGCATGCCTGGGAAAATAGATTCGGGGCACTTCCTCATGGAGTACGCACATGTGCAGGGAAGGACAATTGCGTGTATGTGACAGGCTTTCAGAAGGAAAGTGTTCCTTCATGTAAAACACCCCATTCTTCCAGCCACTTACTCACTGGCCTTTACTGCAATCTGCGAGCTTGGGAGTAGACTGCAGCAGGGGTCACTCCTCCAAAGAGGCCTAGTATGTAATCAAAGCTAGTCAAAGGAAATAGTGAAACACAACTCTAAGAACAAGAAGTTTCCTCTCCTTTTGTGGACGATTGCGGAGTGCAATGACCTTGGAAGTCAGACACATGTTCTAGTCTGGTTCCTGCAGACAGCCTCTGTTTGACCATTGTCTGAGAGATACTGTTCATCAATACATGTTAGCTGAGCACAAATGGGATGGAGATTGTGGTGGCTTTTGGGGCAATGGGGTTTGGTGATAGAAGACACCGAACTGAGCCCAGCTGTGACACTGCCCCTGTGTTTTTCCCACCACAGACGGACGCCTGTAATCAGAGAGACTGGCTTGCCCAGATTACAGTCTTCAATCAGTCAGCCGGGAAAATGATATGTACATCACCCTTGCTACAGACGCAACAGCATCCCACTGCACATTACCTGTGTCAGACCTGCCAAAGGCATGACGGGAGATATGGAGAGCCATCCGACACCTGCCACTCCAGGGGGTGTACGAGTGGGCGACTGTCGCCAAGGAGACCTGCTGTTGATTCAGCCTCTTAATGTAGATTTCTGTCAATCAGACAAGTGCATTCTTATCAGTATCTGAATCTGAACATCATTAGTGAATGGCAGATCAGAGGAATGTTATGAGAAACTGATGTACATGTTTTAAGTAGGTAAATGGAAACAAAACACAATTATGCCGTTATAAGTTGACAGAAAAATGCTTTGGCTATATGTACTTTAGCTATAAGGGTGAGATAGGGATGACAAAGATCACAGGCTGAGTGGAAATAAATGATAAATACTCAGAGATAAGGAAAATATAAGTATCTCATCAATAATATTTAATTTAATTTGATTTTATCATGGCTTAGCCACACTTTTCCTGGTCAGATTCATAGGAGGTCTGCAGCCCATTCTGGACAGCACAGGGTGCAGGGTGACGTGAATCACACGTCATAACTAAGGTATAAAACGTACATACCCTATAAATGTATAACTGCTTATAAATGTTACAAATGTGTGGAAGAGTTGAAAAAGTGTTATTGTGTCTTATGTGTATTGACCCGGCCAATAGTAGTTTTAATTTGGAGGCATTCATCACACACACTTCTGAAAAGGCTGAGGAAGCCAGTGAAATGTCATTTATAAACCTCTTAAACAAACAAAGATGACAAAGAATACAATTATTTAAATTGTCCTTCCTGGAGAGAGAGATATACAAACCTGTAATTTCCCTTGAAACAAGAAAGCACCTAATTAGACCCTGTGAACATTATACACCTCTCTCTCGGCCACAGAAAACATCGAACAATTGCAGCTCAGGTGTTTATTTCTGTTTCCCACTTTCAAATTTCTGGTCTCTCAGCCATATATCCTGCAAGATGCCTCAGTTAAATGCAGATGACAATAATGGCTGGAGACTTCTGGACAAAAACAATCCAAAGAAATGCATTTTGTATTTGCATAATATCCCACTTGTCTCACCTAGGTAGCACACCACCCTGAGACTAAAGCACTGACCGCAATGTCACTCTCCCCCTCTTTTGAAATCTATTTTCTCACTCTATAATATCTCGCCTTCGCTGGATTTCAAACACATACACCTTCTTGAGCCCTGCTGGCACTGTAGAGGGAGGTCACTAAATTGCTTCTACTTTGAAAAAAGTGGGGGGAGGGGGGTCACTGACCTGCTGCAAAATGGTGCGTATTCTGCAGAGGGGGAATATCAGATTATTGAGTTGATCCATGCTGAGTTGCCTTTGCCTATGGAAAACGATCTGCTTCATTGTGTCCGTGCGTATGTATGTGTGTTTGGGTGTGTGTATGTGTTCTGAAGTTGATCAAGGGCAGGAGTGTGCAGTGAATGCAGAGTGATTGGGTAGGAGGCACACCCAGAGCTTTCACTTTCTAAAGACAGTTAGAGGAGACTGAGGAGCACGGCGAAGAAACTTTCAGCTCCAGCATCATCTGTCTCAGTCTGTCAAACTGACAGCATAACTGCCATAACTCAAGCACTTTGTGCCTGCAAAAAAGGTTATAATAGGCAATTTTACATCATAACCTCTAAGCACTGATGCGCCATCATGAGAGACGAGGTAGTTCCAATAAACTGCACTACAGCTCCAATACATACACTCGACATTAAAACAATGAATTAAGGATATAACCAATAACATTTCTCCGAAATATACTAACGTGTTAAGAAGTATGCATGCCACTGACTTATATTCACGGTGTTCTGACTCACAACTGGCATCTAAGACTAGAATTAATCTATGTCCGGGGAGAAAAACACTTTCAAGACACATAAATATTGAGCACACAAAGCAATGCATTTTCTTAATAAAACAGATACAGTGTAAAGAGCAATATATGTTAGTTCAGTTATAATATATTATATCCATTACTATGCTAAAGATAATCAGAAGGAAAAACAAATATGCATTCAAATAAAACAAGTGAACTAATGAAATGAAAGGTCATTACTTTTCTTAAGAGGATTAATGATCAAATACATACAGGCAAAATCAATTATTTATTAAAAATTGCATCAGTCATTTTAGGTGTATTGTGATACAATTTTAGGCAGAAATGAGCAGTCTTTTCAGCAGTATCTTGCTAGGAGTAAATTTCACACTCCCCCGTGTGTATCGTTAATTTGTTAAACTTGTTTTTACATACTCAACATAAATACCTGCAGGGTAATCAAGTTTTATCTGAAAAGTGGTCTGTTGGTTAATATGTTAATTTTAGGGCTGTCAAAATCAAGACGTTAATAACGTGTTAACATAGATAATTATGTAACGTCAGTAATCATATTTTCTGCTTGAACTTATGAAACACCCACACTTATTTGCTGTGTCTGAAATTGTTCCCCAAGTACTGTTCCCAGCATTCTACATACTACAGAGAGCACTAATGTACTACTGTATGTATTATTCTTTGTGGAGAAGAGTAACCAATTTCAGACACTTCCTTATATTGCTTTGCTCATTGCTGAGCGACAGCAGAATCCATCACATAAATACACTTAAGTGCCCCAGTGTTACTGTATGGCTTTTGTCAGCTTGTTTGGCACACAAGATAATCATTTCACATGCTGTTCTGAATGAAAGTAGCTAATGAAATAAATAGTTTGCAATTAAATGTGGTGTCAAATGGGTAAAATGTGGAATTGTATTACTCTTACCAATTACATAATGCTAATTGTGATTAATCACATATATGCTTGCAATTTTGACAATATAGTGAAATGTTTCTTTACAAAACAATACACAGCCATACAAATGGAGAATATAAAATTCAGAATTGCATTTCTTACTTTACTGAATACCACTGAAGAATTTCAAGAAATGCCAACTATTCCTTTCTTTACATACTCTAGATCTTGTGAATGCTGTTCTTGTGTGTCACTCGCTCTCTTGTGTTTCAAACCACACAGATAAACAACATTTTGTGTTTATCTGCTGTTGCAATGATGTACGGAATTAGTACAAAACCTTTAAAATTCTGTTCCTCATAAGAACTAACTAGTAGTGTTAAATATGGTATGTAGAATG
Source organism: Parotocinclus haroldoi (assembly GCA_034779995.1). Classification (NCBI taxonomy): domain Eukaryota; kingdom Metazoa; phylum Chordata; class Actinopteri; order Siluriformes; family Loricariidae; genus Parotocinclus; species Parotocinclus haroldoi. The sequence goes on along the minus strand of JAUZST010000033.1, from coordinate 22,005 downwards.
TAGGAAATAGTGAGTAGGGAACCATTTGGGATATAACCCGTGTGTGTGTGTGTGTGTGTGTGTGTGTGTGTGTGTGTGTGTGTGTGTGTGTGTGTGTGTGTGTGTGTGTGTGTGTGACTCAATCACAAATGTGATTATCAGCATTTAAAAACAAAGTTAAATGTGTGACAGCCCCATAAAAAAGTATATTGTTCTGGTAATCACTGTTGTTTTGTGTGCTTATTGGATCACTTAATTAAATATGTTGCAGTTTACACTTATTGGCCAGTTTATCAGGTACACCTGTAATCTAATCAGTCAATCACATGGCAGAAACTCATTGGATTTAGGCATGTAGACATGATCAAGACATTCTGCTCAATTTTAAACCGAGCATCAGAACTGAATTTCAGCAGGTCATCCTGATCATGTCTGTGTGCCTAAATGCATTGAGTTGCTGCCATGTGATTGACTGAGTATATATGCACGTTAACAGGGAGTTCCCTGGGCGAAAATGTCTTATGTTAATGCCACGGGTCAGAGGAGAATGGCCATACTGGTTCGAGCTGATATAAAGGCAAGAGTATCTCAAATAATCATTCCTTACCACAGGGGTATGCAGAAGAGCATGTTTAAATGGACAATACTTTGGACTTTGAAGCAAATGGGAAACAGTAGCGGCAGGCCACACTCAGTGCCACTGCCGTCAGCTAAGAACATACAACTAAGGTTATTATTTTCTCACCAAAATTTGGCAATATAAGATTGGTCGTATTTTCTTGGTGCACTTTTTTAAAACAATTGTGCATTGGTTAAATCCCATAGCCTACCTGAGTATTGTTGCTGACCCTCTCTCCCGAGTACACTCGAGCAGGATAATGTGCTATGTCACAAAGCTCAAATCATCTCCAAGTTCTTTCTTGAACATAACTATGAGCTCACTGTAGTCAAATTGCCTCCACAGTAACAAGATCTCAATCCAATAGAACACCTCTGGGATGTAGTGGAATGGGAAATATGCCTTCATGTCTAATATGGATTAAAATATCTAAGGACTTTTCAGCACATTCTTGAATCTATGCCATGAAGAATCAAAGCAGTTCTGGAAGCAAAAGTGGGTCCAACTCAGTGCTAGCAAGATGTAGCTAAAGTGGGTTTTTTTATTTCCAGAATAAAGATTCAATCTAAGCTTTTTGGGAACATTAATATTTGCAAATGTGAACTAAGCTGCTTTGTTTGATTCACTAATACAGAAACAAAAATTCTGGATTCTGCATACTGTTAAATTTTTTTTCCCAACAAAATTGAAATGTAACTGTTTTATGAAAATATTTTTCACGCACAATACAATGAGTTAAACAAAATAATGTATCATTAAATGTCCTGATGCCCAGCGTTGCCTTGATTGAAGCCTGTCAGATCAGTGTAGCTGGGTTTCTGAAAGAGCTTCTGCTCATATGGCACATGAATGCCGGAATGATTTTTCACACTCACTTTGCAAAGATGTGGCTCTTTCAGTCTAAATGAATGTTGGTCATCTTGGTAAATTGCAGATATATTTCAACACCTGCGCAGCACTTTAATGGACTTGATTTTTTGGGATTTAAAAAAACACATTCCAAATACTAAAGATAATAAAATAAAACATTTCTCCTTACTGTTTCTCTCTCATTACACAGCAGTCTGAAAGGCCTGCTCTGTGAGGAATAGCAAATTGTGTCACAAATACAGCAGCCGGAAAATGCCTTTGTGCTATTATAGCATGTGTTCCCTGCTCGTCTTCCCAGTTATCTTATTTATGTATTTTGCACATGAATTGAAATAAAAAGTGTACGGCTATGCAATTACTCTGCAATTCAGAGAGAGTGGGCTGGCAAAGGGGGAATATGCAAAAGCCATTTACTACCACAAACCCCATAGCGACATAAGTGGACCACTGGAATTACACCTCTCCATCCTGAATACTGGTATTGCTGAAATGTATTTTTTTTTTATTTTTATTTCAAATTAAAACCTGTCATCTTCATCCAGTGTCCACGGTTTGAAGAGATCTTGCGTCCGTATTTATAGAAACACCACAGTGCAACGCCAGTGTTAACAGCTTAACAAGTCTCAAGAAAAGGTTTGCTGTATTCTGGTGTAAATATTTACCCACGATAACGTCACACACAGATAACTAATATCAAATCAAATGTCAATCTTTCGTTTTATAATGAACTCCGGTAATGTTTTACTGACATTTGTTGTCGTTTCATACAATAATCTTTCCTTTTAATAAGCGAGATTTCAAAAATGGTAAGGAACAAACACTTAGAATAGAGGCAAGATTTACTTTACCTGTTGTAGATATTTCTAAGTCCTACCTAACCTTTATCTGAGCAGTCCAGCAGAAAGTTCCTCCATACTCACCAGTGCAATTCCACTTTATCAGCATGGCCGTGTGATCAGGGCTCCACGCTGGTCCAAAATCGATCTTCTCGCACCGCGGGTGCAGCATTCTGCCTCTCGTTCTATCAGAATAGAAAAGGCAAGCTCTGTACATCACACAAGGTTAGAATGAATGCACAACACAATACTCACATATCTGAGCATTTTTCGTGAGAGCGTTATCAGTCAGAGGCCAGGTTAGCTGGTGTAAATTCACACGACTCTTCACTCCAGGGGAGAGTGTAGTTAGCTGACACTTCTAAAGACCTTGTAGTAATGGCTGTGTTCATGCAGTGGAAAGGTAAGGCTATGATTCATGAACTCTGAATCGCCCTTTTGCTCATCTCTGCAGGTCTCCCCCCCGACACACTCCCCCCACCCCCACAACCTTCCTGCAGGCCTGCACAGTGCTATTACAATATTCAGATTACTGTGCACTGGAAATTAATTGGACTAATTAACATACAAGTAAATGATGATACCGTTAACACATTTCATTAACTCAAACTGTCATTCCATGTTAGTGGTGCACTCTGTATTGCATTACAATGAATTGAATTCATTAAATTATGCAAATGAAAGGTGGCGGGGAATGGACGTGTCCTTTCTCCACATTCATAGACTCGCTTCTTCTCTACTGCAAATTGACTTTAATACCGGAACATGTGCTATTCACTTTGATATGACAGATAAAAGATTGTAGTAGTAACACATTCAATCAGCAAACCTTTACACAGGGGAAAAGACAACGTGGAACATTTGTACTGCTTTGTTCATACTGAAGCGCTACCTTTTTTTTTTTTTTGTGGAAAGGCAGAGAATGCAGGCTGAGCCACCCACTGAGTACCAGCAGATGACAGGCATCTTCAGACACTCATCATACTTTGAAATATGAGCTGATACAAAATGACAGGTTCACTAAGACAATCATCTGAATCTCTTAAAATAAACATTTCTCTGTCAAATGCCTCGCCAATGTTTATTGAGCAGTTGAATTTTCAGTAATTGAACTGAATTTTTGTTCATTAAAAACATAAACCAGCCTCCTAACTATTCATCTCCTTCCCTTAACCTACAAATACCACCAGTTTGTAAACATCAGTTGCCAGTTCATTCATGGTCCCGTAAATCAGAGTTCTTTCATGATGGCAGGTCATTGAGATGGATTTCCAGCCAGGCTGTGAGAAATCTCATCTATCTCCTGCTTTAAATCACAGCTTAAAGCCTGTTTTCTCAGTCCTATTGCTGTCTCATTCAGTTCTGCACTTGTCTATATACCATATTTATCTCACCTTTCAATGCAGCTGTAAATCACTGCGTCTAACCAGCCATTATACAGCGGCTTGTGTGATTGAGTTACTGTTTTTAGATCATCCTCTTGTGCATGATAATTGCCTAGTCTTGTTTTGTAAGCAATGATGAGTTCATGAAATGTCTTATATTATTATTGCAATTATTAGGATTATTATTACACTGCTCCCAAAAAAATAGGAGACATTTCACTATACTTTTGTAATATCCCCTAATTTTTCTGAGCAGTATATTATTAGTAGTAGTTACTGAAAATTGTTAACCATCGTAGTGCATTTAATTCTTACCCCTTACAGATAGATGACCAGGACTACTTGTGTGCACATAGCACTGAGGTATAACATTAATTCAGGGATCAGAAAGCCTCCTCTGTGGCTGTAGTGACAGTGACATCTACTGGACTACACCTAGGTGGTATATATACAGTATGCATATACACGGTCATAACAGAATCTACCACCACCATTTTTCTTCGATTACATTTCCGCTATATCAGCTATATCAGTACCATATAGATGCACTTTGTAGTTAGAAATTACAGACTGTAGTCCATCTGTTTTTCCACATACTGTGTTAGTCCCTTTTACTCCGTTCTCTATTGGCCATAACCCCCACTGGACCTCCACGAATGAGGTACTGTTTGGTTGGTGGATCATTCTTAGTGCTGCAGTGACACTGATGTGATCCACTGAGTAGATTAGACAACAGTGCTACTGGAGTTTGAAACCTCAGTGTCACTGCAAGATTAAGAATTGTCCATCATCCAAAATTATTTAACCAACTGCGTACTGTGAGTATTGATGAAGGATTAGAGGATGACCAACACGAACTGTGCAGCAACAGACAAGCTTTTGTCTCTGTCTTTACATAAACAAGGTGGACCACCAGAGTGGACTGTGTGTGGACATATTGTTAAAAAAACTAAGCTAAACTAAACAAAAAAAAATGTTAAAATCAGAACTTTTGTGTCTGGTCTAATTGTAACAGAAACCCAACCCAGTGCACCCAGTTCTGAAAATGATAGTGCTTTCTCAGATGCTTTTACTGCTTACTGCAATTGTACAGTATTGTATCTGATTTGCCATACATTTTTGTCACTTGAACAGCAGTCTGGCCAGCAAGGCACTTCTATATGCAAAACTGCTGCTCATTAGATGTTTTTTTTTTTAATTATTACACCACTCCGAGTAAATTCTAGAGATCGTTGATCATGAAAATCCCAAGAGATCAGCAGTCACAGAAATACCAGGCTTTATGGCATCAACAATCATGCAAAATCAATAAAATCCCATTCCACCTTTCTGCCAGTTGATGTGAATATTACTTGAAGCTGCTGGCCTGCATCTGCATGATTTTTATGCTTTGTACCGTTTCCACATGATTGAGTGATTACATAATTGCACGAATGAGTAGGTGTACAGGATTTTCTAAAAAAGGGTTGTAGCCAGACAGCCCGCCAAACACTCCTGGCCGAAGGTCAGGACATGACAAGGCAGGCAGGCTAGACGTGACTCCAGAATCTGGCCTCAGTAATCTGAGCCATGCATCCCAGCCTAAATCTAACGAAAGCCTTCCCTTGAATTTCCCCCTGAGAATAAAAAAAGTGATCTGTCCATCTATCTAAATGAGTATGTATTTACGCATAGTCTTAAAAATTTGGAGTGTCTGAATCTGAAACTATATCGAGGAGTTAATTCCATAGTTGGGGACCATATATGTTCCCCTTGCTGTGACTTTTTTATTCTAGGAACTAAAAGAACATAATGTATGCACGGTGCATATACTGACCCAATCGTAACTCAGTAACACTTCTACACTTGATGCTTTCACTCCAGCACACAACGGACTGCCATATCTCTTCTGTACTAAGAATGGTCCCTCACTCAGAGATAATTGGTGGGCCAATGGTAGCGCTCATTATATACACTCACCCATCACTTTATTGTCTATACTTCATGATTTCTATACTAATTGTACATTTTATCAGTACCACTTACCACACAGATGCATTTTATAGTTCTACAATTATAGACTGGAGTCCATCTGTTTTTCTACATACTTTATTAGTTCACATTAATCTGTTCTCTAATTATCAGGAGCTCCACATGACCATCATAGATTAGGCGCTCTTTGGGTGGTGCATAATTCTCGGCACTGCAGCGACACCTACATTGTGCTGGTATGAGTGGATCAGACACACCAGTGGTGTTTTTTAACAATGTGTTCACTCACTGTGCACTCTAATAAACACATCTAACGTATTGCTACTCAGTGTAGAGCAGAAACACTAGCTCATGCTGCTTTACAGTGTAAAATGGTGTACCTAATACAATGATCAGTGAGCATAATTTGTCCATGGTTAATATGGTGACACATTTCTAGAAATGCACATCCACAGAAATGAAACAGAAGGTGCTCAGGTGGTGCAGCAAACAGTCAAATATTTTGACGCACTGCTGTGGCTCTGGTCTGTGAAAGGACTAAGCAGACAACTGGGTGGAGATGTTTCCTGGCATTGCATCAGCTCTATCAGATGGACTGACAACCATCTTAGTTCATGAAGAGAAGCAGTGGTCAAGACATGCATGGTGGCACTTGCTTACCATGCATCAGCAGTGGGTACTCGCAGATGTTGAACGACTTGGGAACTGGACGTCCCAGATTGGCAGGGGTGGTAACACACTTTGTGACCTATAGAAGTTAGTTAGTAAGAAGCAAGTAAGTATCTACAGAAATGTTCTCTAAACAAGACCCTGCATGGTTAACATTTGAGTATACAGTCATTAACAATAAATTAGGCTGTTGGATTAAAGTTATTAGAAACGAATGAAACGTTGTGTAAATGTAATATGTAAGCTATTACAATATTAGAGCAAAAGGAAATGCTTATTGTGGAAAACTGTACAATAGAAAGGAGGCTCTAGTATCAAATTTGGCCGCCTCTAGCCTGTATACAAAACAAGATAAAGTTGCGCATGGAGGAATACAGTTTTTGTGTGATATCCTGCAGCACATACAGTGAGTATGGAAAGTATTCAGACCCCTTCATATTTTTCACTCTTTGTTGTTTGTGGTTGAAGGAGCTGCCCAAGGAGCTCAGAGACAGAATTGTGGCAAGGCACAGATTTGGCCGAGGTTACAAAATCATTTCTTCATCACTCAAGGTTCCGAAGAGCACAGTGGCCTCCATAATACTTAAATGGAAGAAGTTTGGGATGATCAGATGACCTGTAGATATAGGCCCATATATACGTATAGGTTACATACTCCATTGGCAATAAATCTGGCCAAGAAAGTGTTACAGTCTGCCAGATACATTGCTAGGAAACCAGTGCTGTTTGTGAGTGAGCACTATACTGCTGAAAACAGCCAGCTGGAAGACCTGCCATGAGAAGCCACTGAGCAATGACTCCCCAGATCATCACACTAGAAGTTGGGGCAGTGTGTTGTTCCACATTAAAGGTAGGATTGATATCTCCATACTCGATCCAGAACAGAATCGTGTATGGTGTCAAATGACTGTCTTACGGTTTATTACAATTTATACAAATATGCTATATTTACATTTGTTGGGGTTGTGTTCATTTCTATTCATTCAAACACTGTGCCCTCTCCCCATAACCTGTACAAATTATACAAACAGCTACAATTTTAAAAGTACCGCTGCAGACAGGTGAATGAAAATAGGACAGCTGACAAACTGAGTTTTCATTTTAGTCATTTTAGTGTGAAATAAAAAGCTGCCCTCAAAAGTGGGCATTGTACAATAGTTCGAAGCTTTTTCCGAAAAGACAAAATAACAATTCAAGAGACATGATACAATGTTATTTATAATGAACAAAAATCAGCATGACCTCACAAACTAGGGCAATGTATTAAAATGCAAATTGGTAGGAGAAAATAGAAAAATCATTAATTGAACAACAACAACAAAAAAATAGTGTTCCATCAATTACAAGTTGTTTAGCAAGATACTTGGATCATAAACATATTTGAGCTTTTAAAAGAAAACAGACTGGCAACAGAACTCGAAACTCATGTCTGCATTACATGGAATAATCTCTCATATGAAAGTGCAAATCAATCCTAGAGATGAAGGGAGAAACAAGAACAATCCTACACCATCGCTTGAATCACAAACTGCATACTGAGGGCAAAAAGTGTGCATGTCCTTCAGCATTGTGTGTGGCATACAAAAGAGATATGTTCTCTTTATAAAAGTTTGTTATCAAACAGTGATTACATACCAAGAATAAACGTGGACTTCCACATGAAAACGGACGAGATATTCCCTCAATGCAGGATCAGATCAGGAGTACCCCAGCCTCCTCTGAACATGGCTATTGCAGGGCTGGACAACGTGAAACCCTATGATGACCTCAATCAATCAAATTACTGCAAATCACATTAGAAGTATAGTGAAGTAATGATTGAAGTAGAAATTCTCCCAATCCTTTGGTGGTTTGACAAATCAAAGTAGCAGTTTAAATGAGATTTGACTGAATTTGGTCTAAAGAGCAGGACGACTGGTAACACGGTTCTCCCCCGTAGAGCTTACTTCATAATCCCACTGGAACACCTTGTGGCACGATCCTACAAACGTACGAACCGGAAAGAGAAACGCCAGGCAGTGGACACCCATACTCACCATGCAACCAGACATTCAGGAATTTCACCTCCTGATAAGGATTCACTTTAGATAGTTCAGTCTTAGAAAAGTGACACTGGAATTATCATACATATTTAAAAAAAATTTTAAAAGCTCATATAGGAGATGTAGACACCACAAAACCAGTTTACTATGCAAAGCTTCATATAAATATTGTCTCGCTCAAAAAGACTAGACAACAAATGCATAACATCTCATCGACTGTAAGAGGTTTAAGAAGAAGGAAAAAAAATAATTACAATGATTGTTTTTCATTTTGCCACTTGCAAATTTCTTCACAATGCTCGAGTGCCTCGCAGAGCGATGGGCCGACTACAACGCCAAAAAAAAAAAAAAAAAAAAAAAATAGGACCACATTTGAAAAATCATATACGCTTTTAGAGAAAAGTATTAGAAAGAGAGCTATTAAAGACATTTGGAAATGAACTTCATTTAAGCCCCAGCACCAGAGTGGCACACTTCATTCCAATGTTCTACACCGAACATCCTCCCTCATTGTGCAGCCAACTAGCATTGCCTAAACTAGCCACAAAACATTAACACCACACCACTCCCATTAACAGAACCATAACTTCCTTTAGAGAGATTGCTCCCATTCAAACACGTACACAATGTAACAGTCGCTTTTACAGCTTCTCCGCAACGTTTGTACATCACATGAGTATGATACAAAATAAGGCATTTCAGTGTTTTCATATGGGAACCACATTAGCCGATTTGCTTCTGCTCCACTCTTGCCGTAAAAGACTACAGACAAACATAAATCGATATTCTATATTTGTAAAATATATTTATATATGTGCATTTACGTAAATGGCTATATTTACGCAAACGAGAATAATTTGAGTGGGTATAAAAAGCAGGATAAATAGGAGTCTTGCAAACTCATGTCCAGGAGGGAACGGTGATGTCGTCGTTACGCCGAAAGCAAAAGGTGCCTCTGGCAGTCAGTTTGAACGTTCGGCTGAATTCTCATGAAGTAGTTCCTTCCTTGAGAGTCAACAATGTCCCATTGTCTAGTTACGCAGTTCCTGCGTGTAAGCGTCACTCTGCAGGGTCGCTGGCTGCCACGGTGACTAGCTGCAATGGGATCTCCGCTGTACCGAGCAGCTCCTGCGAGTTGGACGTGTTAACGGTGGCGTTAACGGTGGCCAGGCCCTGAACGGCACCTTGCTGGATGTTGGTGAGGATAAGCGTGGTAGCTCCTGAGGTGAGGAGGCTGTCGGCGGAGGCCGAAGTCTCCACGCTCGCCACAACCGTGCCGCCGCCGCCCTTCTTCTGATGTGTCTTTATATGTTTGGCCAAGTGATCACTTCGCATGAAGCGCTTCTGACACTCTGGACACACAAACTTCTTCTCCCCTGCCACACAAGTAACAGGATTCAATTACAAAATATTCAGCTCTGAGCAACCACTCTAGGCAGCCCTGTAGGTTTTTCTGACTGAAAAAGAAAAGCTGTTAACACAATCTCTGCAGGGGATCTTTGTGTGTGTCTATGCAGTACATAACTATGAGAAGCTGCTGTAGAATTCAAACCACTTTAATAAGTGCATGTTGATAGTACTGGGTTGGGTCCACTTTTGCTTGCAGAATCTTAATTCATCTTAAAGACTCTTTATGGCATGGATTCAACAAGGTGCTGGAAAGTCTCCTCTGAGGTTTTGGTTTATATTGGCATGATAGCATCATACTGGTGCAAGAGATTTGTCAGCTGACTTTTCTGTTGCACCACATCTTCAAAGTGCTCTATTGGATTGAAATCTGGTGACTGTGGAGGTCATCCGAGTACAGTGATCTCGCAGTCATGTTCCAGAAACAAGTTGCATGTGATCTGAGCTTTGTGACATGACGCATAAAAGACCGCTAAACTGTGACTATACAGGGATGGATATAGTCAGCAATGCTTGCGTAGGACTAGAGCTGTAAAACTAAGTGTACAACTGTTTAAATAAGTTTATCCAGAAGTCTGGGAACCCCTGGTTACTTGATGTTTTGCTAATTGTCTATATGACAGAGAACTACACGTTTGCAGGACCAAACAAATATACCATATTACTGCTAACTGTTTGCAAATACAATGTGCAGGCACCTTTTCGAACGATGCAGTAGTGTTTCGTAAGGTTTCAGTATTTGACAAAACACTAAATGTTTTTGTTTGGACCCTACAGAGGTTTATGTAGAAAACAAAAATGGACTGTGACTGCACGCGGGTGGTGCACTGGTTTAGCTTCTCAGTGGCCTTGCTTTAGGTCCCAGTTGTGCATGCTGGGATAGGTGACAGGACAAATGGACACTGGAGCCAGTTTAGAGTGAGGAATTAATCTAATTAAGTTAACCTAATTGCCTGTGTCTTTGGAGTATGTAAGGAATCAGGACTACTCAGAGCAAACCAATGAGGACATGTAAACTACACAACGATGAAGTCCGAAGTCAGATGCCAACCAAGACTGAGATGTCCAATGACAATGACTGTATGTCTAACTTTTACATCAGTTTGTACAAACTGCAAGCAAACTGAGAAAATGCACAGCACAGAGAAAAATCACACAACAGGATGGCCAGAGTACCTGTATGTGTTCTCCTATGTCGCTGCAGTTCGTCGCTGCGTGTAAATCTTTTGCCACAGAACATCCAGTTGCAGACAAAAGGCCTTTCCCCTGAGTGCCAGCGCAGGTGAGCTCGCAGGTGAGATGTCTTTCCATAGACCTTCCCACAGCCGGCTATATGACAAACATGCTGCTTCTTCTTCCCCATGTTAGAGCCCCTATCACAAACACAAACATGCACAACGTGTGTTAGACACAGCAGGAACATGACCGGGGTAGCTACAAATACATGCACAATTGAACTGTGCACGGTGCAGTTAAGCAGCGAATGCTGATCTTAGCTTCGATAAGGTTACAAAAATTGTTGTACTTGTATAGGTGACAATGAGGGTTTAAAGTGATTAAAGTGAACAGTGAACAACGCTGACTTTAAACAATACTATGAGACTGGCAGATAATTAACAGGGGGTTTTCTACATGCAAGACTTAACATGTTGGTGCTTCAACATTATTTTCTTTGCAACCTGTGATTTATCAGCAATCAACAGATACATGTTATCTACAACAGCACACAGGGAATCCTTGATTTCACTTTTTATGGCATCTAGTGCAGGGGTAACAATGTTTATGAGAAACAAATGATTACAACATGTAAAACCAAAAGCATTTGGATTATGCAAACTCAATTGTCATGATTGAGTTGCAAGTGACATATTCATGGGGGTGAACAAACGCATGTCAAACTGGACAAAAGGACAAGAGCCACATATTGATTGCTCAGGGTGTATGGTCACCCAAGACTGCCAAAACACGCCGACAGCGATTGGGCATGAACAGAATCACATTGTGCAGCAGTTCCTGTGGGATCCTCTGCCACTCTTACTCTTACTCTTACTCTGGCCAGATGTCTTCCCAGTATCTCAAGCATGTTCAATGCGATTCAGGTCAGGAGAACGTGAAGGTTAGTTCATGCGTTCGCTTAATTAGTTCACCTTCTACGGATGTTCAGCAGATAAAGGAACGCATACAGTTGGTCTCCAGACATGCAGTCCAACATCAGGGAGCCAATTTTGTATGGTCTGGGTGCATAGCGATTGTCCAGCGTCAGCAAGAGACCGTCCCCGCAACTCTGTTAGATTGCTCCTTCTTTCCAAGGTCAAGTAGCGGTCATCTCTTGCTGTTGCGGCAGATGGCCGTTCCTGCCCTAGCCTTTTTCGTACTGTTCCAGTCTCTTGAAAGCGAATCCACAGTCTGCTAATTACCCTTTTAGATGTTCCAAGTGCCGTTGCCACTGTTGTCTGTGCTTGACCAACTTCAAGACGTCCCATGGCTCTCCAAACTTTGCATTAAGGCAAATCGTGTTGCCGAGGCATTGCAAGGGAAGTTTCAGGACATGCACTTTCAAGATCAGGGAACATTCATTTACTCCAGCACTTTCAGCCTTTTATGTGCATTTTCACCAATTAAATAAAGTGTGCATTCTTTGCATTATAGAACAAATTTATTTGACTTTTCACTGGCTTTTCTGATGTTTAATTAATAAAAAGGTCAAACACCTCCTTTTTTTTTTTTTAAATCACTTAATATTTATTTTGAAACATCCCCTAATTTTTGTGAGTAGTGTAATAGGAGTGTGCTAAAAGAATAAAAAGATAAAGCAATTTATTTAATAATATTTATTTTCGCAATATACTACGTCGCTATTCAGTTCAAAATACCGATTTAGTAAAAAAAAAAAAAATTACATCTTTGCACAATGATATTCATCACCCTCACCACTCTGAACAGGAAAAGTGGGGAGAGAAAAATTAACTCATCAAAATGTGTGTACTGTTTACCTCCCTCCTCCTTCTTTGCAGTTGGGACAGGTACACGCGACCCTGCGGAGACGTTTGCCTTCCTGGCCCAGTCCCTCCATCTCCTCTTCCACTAAGCGCACACGCAGGTGAGACAGGTCATTAGTATTCAGAGTGGAATCACCACCAATTGACCACTCTTCTGAGTCTGGCTCCTCCTTTATTCGAATATCTAATCAGAAAAATAAACATATGCTTCTGCCACTATGTAACTGGCAATTGTAGGAAATGACTGTTGCTTAATGGAAAATTGAGAATTTGGACTGTCAGACATTAGTAACATGAGCAATTTTGGCAAATGTTCACTAAAGTTAGATATCAAAATTCTAACATCACTCCTTCCTTCACATTTTCTCCTAAATCTAAATGCTACCTTGGCTAGAATACCTTAATGTTCATTTAAGAGGAGGAGCTTTCTGTATTAGCAAGTAATTAAACTGGCATGTGTTAAGAGGACCTGGGGCAGTCCCAGAGACTGAGGTTTTAACTCCTAACACACACTCACAGACAATTTTTAGGTACACGTCCTTGTTTCTACTCACATTGTATAGGTTCTACTTACTATATACATGCTCTTTGTAGTTCTACAATTATCCTTTATCCAAACAGGAGCCCCACATAAAAATCCTAAGTCTTACGTCATATGTCATATATTATTTGGGTGGTGGATCATTTTCAGCACTACACTGACCCTGATATGGTGAGGGTGTGTACTGTGTGCCGTGCTGTTATGAGTGGCTCAGGCACAGCAGCGCTGCTGGAGTTTTTAAACACATCATTGTCACTGCAGGACTGATAATTGTTCACCAATCAAAAAATATCTAGTCACCAGCATCCTGTAGGCAGCATTCTGTGGGCAGTGATGAAGGATTAGACGACGTGCAACAACAGATCAGCTTATGTGTCTGTCTTTACATCTGCAAAGTAGAGCAACATGGTAGCTGTATCTGATAGTGTACACAGTGAGTGTTCGAAAGAAACCTCCAGCAGCACTGCTATGTCTTATCCAGTCATAAGATCAAAACACACACTCACAGGCCACCATCATGCCAGTGTCACTTGCAGTATTGAGAATGATCCGCCATCCATATAGTACCTGATCTGTGAGAGTCCTGATCATTAGAGAACAGGGTAAAGGGGACTAATAATCTCTAATGTAGAGAAACAGTTGGACTATAGTCTGTAATTGTGTATCTACAAAGTGCATCTACACTGCTCACAAAAATTAGGGGATATTTCAAAATGAATACGAAAAGGATTCCACAAGAACTGCTGCACATTAAGATCCTGTCCATGCCTTGTCACTGTCAGTGAGTTTTGGCAGTCTTGGGTGACCATACACTCTACTAAATAGTCAATATGTGGCACTCTCGTCTAGTCTGACCTGATTCTGTTCACCCCCCCGAATATCCCTCTTGCTACTAAATTAGGATAATTGAATTTGTATCTCATTTGCACAATCAAACAACTTTTTGAGTTTTCGTTTGCTTTTCTGATGATCTTGTTTAATGAAATAAATGTAAATGCCTCATTTTTTAATTGCTTCATGTCCATTTTGAAATGTTCCCTTAATTTTTGTGAGCAGCGTATATAATAAGTGGAACAATGAGCGTAAAAACAAGGAGTGTACCTAAGAACTAATATATATATATTTTTTAATTAAATCACATATTCCAATTCTAACATGATGATAAATTTAAGTCGACACATATAAATCAACACAATCAATCATCTTGTCCTAACATTGCCTGCATACATGTTAAGACTACTCTGCTATTAAAAGCTGAACAGGGTGTAAAAAAGTATTTGGTGGATGCAGCACAGTAATATTACCTCCAGGGCTGTCTGTGTCCTCTGCCTGTTGGAGCTGGAGCCCACTCTGATCCACTGAGTTTACTGTAACTGTCTGCAGGTTTGGAATTTGCCCAGAGCTGATGCTAACAGGAGTGGAGCTTAATGTGCCCCCCTGTCCCAGAGAAAGTGTTTGCACTGGGGCTAACGTGATTTGCTGTGTCGGGGTTGTCTGAAGCTGGAGGTTCTGGAGGTTCTGAATACCCTGAACCTGCAGAAATCCAGAGAGGAAGAAATGCATACAAACATATTATGTTTTGTCTGGTCATCTTAATTTAATATTAACAAACGTCCACTGTTGCAAAACAAAAACAAAAAAGGTCAGTAATGTCAACAGGTGATTGTAAGCATGAAAATCTGCATCCACAAACAGCTGAGAAGCATAGGTGGCAGAGGGTCTCAACTTGGAGTTGGCGCTGCAAACATCAGGCCTCTTTTGTTACGCAGCAATGATTTAAGTGGCATTTGTGAACTGCAACTCTGTGTTGCAGTGCTTGCCAAAATAATCGCTTGTGGTTATAGCCGCTATTGTTGAATGGCGGTTCTTCATGCAGTGCCCTCTAAGCAATCTGAGATCATGGGTGTTCAGCTCAAGGTTGCACCCTACCCCTTCAGGGACTGAAATTCCTCCACATTCCTTGAATCGTTTAATGATATTATACACTGTAGAGGAAGAAATATAAAACCCTTCAAAGCTTTATTTGAGGGACGTTGTTTTAAAACATTCAATAATTTCCTCAAGCATTTATTGACAAATTGATTTATTTATTGTCTGCCCATCAAAGACTTTCCTTTCATTGCCTCATGGCTATTGATTTTGTACTAAATCATGATTACAATCGCCTATTGGCATCATTATTTTTATTTTTAATAACTAGTCCTAAATTGCCCAGACCCAACATTCGGGGAATGTTTTACAGGCCTCAAATACAGGCAAGGGTGTGTGTGTGTGTATATATATATAATTATTTTAATTTTTATAATTATATAGAGAGATATGCTGGAGGGGAAAAAAACATCAAATTATTTTTTTAAGATGAGTGACACCTGAAAGCATCCACAATACCTCGACACGTGTATAATAATATCATAAAATCAATGAACATCCATCCCACCTGGAAGGTTTGCCACTGTATTTGGCCAGTGGGTGTGACTGTCTGAGCTTGAATGAGGAAAGTCCCTGGGTTGATGAGCTGGACGTTCTGGAGTGACTGCTGGCCTTGAGCTGCAATTTGCTGCTGACCCAGCTGCCCATCACTGCTCTGGAGAGGTACCTGCTGCAGTTGGATCACCTGCTGCAACGTAGAAGCCTGGCTCTGAGTAAGGAATCCCTCTGCCTGCTCGGTAGTACCCTGCGTCAGCACCCCCGTGCCATCTATTGTGCTGGTGGGCAACTGTGAAGACGATGATGAGGAGGAAGATGTGGTAGGCACAAACATCTCTGCTGTTGTATTAGTGTTGTTCACCACTAGTGTCTGCTGATTTAGTTGTTCTCCTGTTTTCTCTGAGCCATCACAGTTTTCAACTGTCTGATTGGTCATGATTAGCTGTCCATCGGCTGTCAGACCTGTGGCTATCGTCTGAGCCCCAGAGAGCCCCAATGAGTCCAGATCTACACTGTTAATGGGCACAAAGGTAATATTACCAGGTAAACCCACTGGCATGTTAGCCACCACTTGCCCTTGACTGTTAAAGGTGGAGCTTCCTAAGGTGACTCCCTGGATCTGCTGCACTTGACCAGCATGGGCCATGAGGTTCTGACTGTTATTGAGGATCCCGGCAGATGTAGTGCCAGCTACACTGATGGTCTGGGATCCATCAGGCATAATCTGAATTTGCCCTGATGCATCCTGAGTCAGTGAGGCACCTTCCACCGCTGAGGCAGCGAAGCCAAGCTGCCCATCAGCCTGGATCTGAGGGATAACCTGGTACTGGATGTTAGGCACTGCATTGGCAGAGGAGTCTGTCCCTGATGTCAGCAAGATGGGTTGGCTCTGAAGGCCCTGGAGGGGAAGAACATACTGCCCATTTGAGGTTACTATACCGGAACTGGGCAGCTGCACAATAGAGGTGTCATCCTTGACTCCATCCCATCGTTCGGATGAGCTAGTTAACTGCACTGGTGCTGAGTCTGCCGCCTGCAGAAAGAAGGAAACATAATCAATGTTGCAACACTTTTTGATCTCCAGTCGAACAAAATAAACCGAACAGATCATATTTTATCATTATATTTTATTTTATTGTAACTTATCATGTAAGGCATATTACACTATATGTTGCCAACTATGCTGGCTGCAACTAGGGGTTCATCACCAACTTTGATATGTTCATGAATGAATGTGTGCTTAGACCGCAAAACTTTGTAGACTGGGAACTTTCACTCAGGAACAAAATGTTCAGTAATGAACAAAAATAAAACCCAATAAAATTGTACCCATAGTAATCTATCACCAAATGCAACTACTGTTCATCAATAACCACAAAAGAGGTGAAAATGTCTGAGACAGTCCAGCTAAGTGCAGATTTTTGAGATGTACACGTATGCATTAAGCAATAATGCAATGTGTGCAATAATCCATTATTGTATAAAACAATAATGATATGTAGCATCAGTAGCAATATGAACATTTTTTGTCAGAATATTCAAGTTTCCCTTTTCTGCTTTAAGTTCAAGCCACCAGGAAACTGTGAATATGCCGATTGCGTGACCAAGCCCCAAAAGTGCAACCGCCCTGGCTCATAAACAGCTTTTCATTTCCCTTGATAATGAAAGGTGCTCTTAGTGACACGCAAGCAGCCAATCATTTACCAGTTGCACCATCGTTGTGAAGACAACAACAAAAACAGTGTGGCGTGATAATATTGGGAAAGATGTTTTCAGATATTTTAAGGACTTTTACACTTAGCATGGTCGAAATGTCCGGCTTCAAAAAGCTTCTCAGCTTGTTTGACAGCGGCTGTGTTCTCCTTTGCCCCAAAAGCTTTTCAAAGACAGCCCTTCCTTTATGTTATTAAGAGTGCATAGAGTTAGTAGAAACAGAGCCGCTATCAGTCTTCGTCATCTTCACATGTAAGCCATAATACGACGTGAAATAAAGCCATGTCTAATACTGAAGTTGTTTTTATAAATGTCTGCATTCTGGATAGTTATCGTTTTAATTATTTATTACATTATGATGCAAATTGATTTTGTAAACTTACATTACAGTTGACATTTGATCTGATTTCGTTTAATAGGTTCTAGCTAGATGTTTTATGTTTACAACTTAAAGATGTCAGTCTGACCTACCTCAAAGTTTGCTGTGATTATATACATTTACAATGCACACATATTGTAAAATACTATTTACTAAATGCAAGAGCTTCTTTAATGTTTATTTACTGCACTTTTTAGGTTAGGACAGTTTGAATGATTTTACTTTATTTAATGTGCATCAAGCAATATTCTTATTTATGTTTATAAGCTGATTTGTGTGTGGTTTTTACTGTGTTGGTACTATTATCTGTGTACCATACAGTACAAATACGGTAGTTAAGTTCAAAGTTAATAAGGTGGATGGTTACATTTTAAAAAGGTTTCAATACAGCTTTTTTTCTCCGACTATTTTTAAACATTGGTAATAACTAATTATCAATAATCATTGATATCAACTGAAAAGATTGCGATGAATAGTTCAGCCATATTGCCCTGCCCTAGCACTCATCCAGTGCAAACCACGTGGTTTAATCCGACATCAATACTTTTGTTAAACAAAGTACACTGAAAATCGTGCGGATATTTATTTCTAATATTTTCATATTTGCAATAATTGTATGCCTCTGAAATTAGGAGAAACGGAATTGCAAAAATACTCATACACTCACAGTTTAATATAATACCTTATTGCAGACACAACAAAATCTCATAAAACATGACTTGTGTAAGTCTCAAATGGTCAAGAAAGGAAAAACAGCTCAATCATGTGCCAGTATAGTTTATCTCCATTGCTTTTAGGTCTTGACAGCAAAGTTGCTATGTACTCAACATGGAACTTTAGCCATTAGAAGTGTAAAAGAGATACTAGACACCTTTCCGCACAGTTTTTGCTAAAGTTCCAGGAATCCATTGATTTTATAGACCAACTATCAAGCTGGTATATCTGTAATGATGTGTAGATTAATGAGCAGCATGGATGTAAAATAATGTGCAAGTCATTAGAGCAGGTAGGTTCATTAAAACTTGCTTGGCAGGAAGGAGCAACAGGTAACAACATGAATTAAAAGGTCCACATTCTTACACAAATTACTATGCTGTGGTAATGTAACTAATTCCAGTGACAGGCTAATGTAAACTGTATGGATCAACCACACAGTGTGATTGCAAAATGTTATCTGGAAAATGCAACATGTTTCATTAGGCGGTTACAATAAATCTAAAATAAAATAAACATATATGTACGAGTTATACAGAGAGCTATAAACATTTCCACCACTAATATTACTAGTAGCTGTACAGCAAAAACAAGGAAAACTGGTCAGTCCTTCTGTAGTGAATGAACCACATATGTAATTCTAAAACTTGTGTAACATTTGTTGTCACGCATGCATCATTTGCCAGTCAAAACTGTGACTCCACATTGTACTTCTAAGTAAGAAAGTAATGATTGCCTGCCGGCTGTCTCTTTGTAGTGAAAACACAAGGTATGATGAGTGAGTGTGTGCTCACACACACACACACACACACACACACACACACACACACACATATATATATATGTGGGGTAAGGGATAGAGAATATGGGCCACTTTTTATATCCCATTGTCATCAGTGAGCAGTGTATTTTTTTAAGTGAAATCTGACAGATAAATATACAAATGGAGGCACAATTATTCAAGATGACATTTTCAAATTCGGGTATTTTGTTAGCCAAATGATTATATTTAAGGTCAATGAATGTTGCTTTAGAATTCTTAGAATGTTTTACAAATATTTGTACGAGCATGTTCTTTAACAACTCTGACTCTGTTCAAAAATAATATATTAGGCACTTTTGCACTGGAGGAACTTTTTAATAGTTCTTCCTATTGTTGGAGAGTGTGCGCCCCATTGTCGAGTGTTTGCACCGCAAGAACTGGGGACGATTATAGTTCTTAGAAAACCATGTTCCAGAAAATGGTTCTGACAGTGAACATTTGGAGTGGGAGCCCAGGTTCCATTTATATGTTAGGAGAAATAGCCTCTCATTCCTTCAAAGTCAAAGGCAACTGACTTTCAATGATGTCAGCATAATGCTCTAAGTCGCTTCCCTGTGGATCTGGATCTCATTCATCAGTTGTACCACCATGTACATAAGCGTGTTCTCTATGGTCTTACAGAGTGTCCCTTCTGGAGCTAAATGCTATGATATACATTTATCATTACCTTACATTTAACCACTTAATAAAACAACAGTTAGGTTACACAGAATTGATGGAAGATTACTTATGTTCGACGTTTTACAATAATAAAAATGTTATCCTGGCCACCCCAGGGTATATCCAGTACACATTACTGGATACTTCTCTGTATCATGCGGTCAGAATATAATCCCATTGCAAGCACCTGTATGGGTAAAGGTAAGAAGCCATTCAGAACACCATCTGCTTCTGCTATTTTCCAGATCACAATTCACTGTACTATTTTAGTCGTTCAGATAGCACGTTGGGGTTTAAAATACCCCACACATTAGCACATAAATAATGACAACATCATGAGATCATTTAGGCTAGCAAGGTTCAAATGTACCTCTGATCTGAGACATTTAACAGGCACTCCTTTCCTCCAAAAACTAAACACTAATAAAGTACACAGACAAGTTTGTATACTGAATATTCCTCCCACTTTGAGCAAGTTTCTGATCTGCGATCAGGACTGGGGGTGGGCAGGGCAGAGCAGAGTAGAGGCGGTGCAGTGTGAGGAACTTACCCCGGCAGCCTGAGCCCTATTCTCCCCCCGGGAGGAGGAGGAGGGTGAGCCGAGCTCGCTGCAGGTGGCCGCCAGCAGAGAGAGCGGGGACGGCGGACTGGCCTACCCACAATGGGCGGGTTCAAACAGGAGAAAAGGGGGTGGCCGTTAGTCCGGAGCCACACAGGAAGTACCAGGTTTTTTTTTTAAACAACAAATTTCAAAAACGTGTGAACTTTCACAAAAGCATCATGCGTTTAGCTCCGGGAACAGAGCGGCCTGCGTGAGGAATGAATAGAGAAGAGAGTACCTGATTTACTGCTCTGCTTCCATCTTGCTGCAGAAACTCGCTCTGACTGCTGTCCACGTCTAAGGCAGCCATTTCCTCTACTCTCCCCGGCTGTGTGGGCGCTGTGTGTGAACAGGCAAGCTGCACAACTCAGTCGGACCTACAGCCAGCGCAACTCTCCGATCACCACAACAAATCTGAGCGGAACAAAACCGATCTGTTTCACAGACCTGACTCTGTGAGCTCGCTACTGCGAACCACAGACTAGCAAAGCTACACAGTTAGCATTAGCTCAGGCAGACAGGGCTGCGGAAAGCGTCTAATACAAACGGATTTAGCGCTACATACCAGACATTACTT
This sequence comes from Parotocinclus haroldoi, assembly GCA_034779995.1. NCBI lineage: Eukaryota > Metazoa > Chordata > Actinopteri > Siluriformes > Loricariidae > Parotocinclus > Parotocinclus haroldoi. Next base: position 793 of record JAUZST010000033.1, on the reverse strand, counting down.
GAATTACTTTGCTAAGATAGAAAAAGTGTCGCTTTAGTGACACTCCAGCATGATTATATGACTCGGAGGCGGGTTGCGAGCGCTGCTTCCACTCTATTTTTTTCTATTTTGATTGACGGTGCGGGAAACACAAAAGGTGGAGCTTCAGCGCGCGAGAAACGGAAGTCCCGCCTCTCTGCTTTCAAAAACGGCAAGCGTCGTGTCTCGATCGCACCCTACGGACTTTGTGGTGCACTACTTAGGGCGCTTTTATGTTTTCCAAACCAGACCCTGGGCTCATTTACATTTACAGCCCTCAACCAGAGCGACTCACAGACGTGTTTTCTTAGTAGACCTCATAATACATAGAGTACAAAGGTAATTCTTCGGGTTAAAGAAACCTTTTAATTTAATATATTTAATAAATTCGTGTTAGAAATAATGTTACAAAAATGGCTTGCCTATTCAATTATCACAAATGTTGCATCAGCAGAAAAATCATAATGAATTCAATGGGATTTAATGTTTTAAACGTTGGCTTTGTCCCCTGACTTTAAACGTTTTAAGTGAGCAGTATGTTTCAAAAGGGATAGGAAGTGATTAAAAAAGGATTTGATTTAATTAAACAAGATGATCAGAAAATGAAATGAAAAGCCAAAGAAGGTTGTTTGATTATGCAAATGAGATGCAAAAATCAATTACGATGATTGAGTAGTAAGTGATATATTTATGGAGGTGAACAAAAGCATGTTAAACTGGATGAGGGTGCCCCCACATTGACAGTTCAGTAGGGTGTATGATCACCCAAGAGTGC
>JAUZST010000032.1:0-11265 GCA_034779995.1 Parotocinclus haroldoi | reverse complement strand
TATATAGGGATTAGAGGTATAAACAAAATACTACTACTTCCAATAGGACAGGTACATACACTAAAGTGTGTGTGTGTGTGTGTGTGTGAGAGAGAGAGAGAGAGAGAGAGAGAGAGAGAGTTTCCCTTTTTATTTGTAACAAGCTGTACATGGCATTCTTTAGTGTAGGTGTCTGTCCTATTGGAAGTAGTAGTTTTTTGTTTATACCTCCAATCCCTGTATATTATCTCTAAACTATAACTATATAATATGGTTTACATTCAATTAAGTCTCCGTTTCCTCTGTGTTCTTTCGTGTTGTTTGTAATACTGTACAGTCAGTGAAATTTTTTACTTCCGTCAAATGGATTCCATCATATCATGTCCATCATAGTGTCCTCTTAAGTGTTAAAAGCTTTCCACAGGGTTGTAACAGTACATTACCGTATTTTCTGAAATGATTGTTATTTTCCTTGAATCAAAAGGTTTAGCAGTTTAACAGTTTAAACTCCATACGCAATGGCATTCGAGATGCTGTATAGATGGTAGTGTTCCGCTCATGTTTACTGCAATATCCCTGATGCATTTATGTATTGTTTGCAAGCAGTTTTCTTATGATATACTTTTTATATTTACATTACAGTAGCATAAAAAGACTGTGTGACTACGGTAATGTCTAGTCAACATGCTTTTCTGTCAACGTCCGGTTTCACAAAATGTAATGCGGAAAATACGTGGTGCAGATCTGCATTGTAAATAACATTATTGTTTAGACTAGTATAGATGCTGACCTGATGTAAAGTTCAGCCTGACAGCAGCCCGTCCATGCACATACACTGCTCACAAAAATTAGGGAATATTTAAAAATTAATACGAAGAGGATCACACAAGAACCATTGGACAATCTGATCCTGTCCATGCCCCATCACTGTTAGTGTGTTTTGGCAGTCTTGGGTGACCGGGTGACCGGGTGACCATACATCCCCCCCATACATACCCCCATGAATGTCACTTGCTGCTCAGTCACCATAATTGAGTTTGATTTTTATTTGTGTAATCGAACAACTTTCCTTAGGGTTTCATTTGCTTTTCTGATGATGTTGTTTAATGAAACAAAATCAAATATTTTTTTTATTCACTTCATATTCATTTTGAAATATCCCCCAACTTTGTGAGCAGTATACATTTAGGACTGAAACATCACAGACAGAACTGTTGCTTTATCTGCATTAGTGGTATGGCAGTGGTAAATTTACAACACAACATCCATACTTTTGTAATATGTAAGTTGAGATGCAGTATTTTGCATCGAAATACCATTGGAATCTATTGCATAAATGTTTAGCCAAAAAAACAAAACAAACAAATGAATTATACCATGCTGCCCTACTAATGATTTACTTCCATAAATGGTAATAAGAATAACCAGTTGCTTTCATCGAGGAGAGGCATAGCACCTCCTTCATTACACCTCTATTCTGAGAATGTAGTGAAGTTATAGCAGTCTTGTTTTGAATCACCAAAGTACCATATTTTAATAATGTGGACAATGAACAACAACAGCGACAGTGTGACAGTACAGATTCTCCCTGGATCTCAGGAGACAAATTAAGAAGTGGGTGGGTTTTGGCTTAGTCTGTTAGATACCTGTTTGCGTTCTCATAATTATAAACTCATTCTTTTTTTCCTTTTCTTTTTGAGGTTGCCACAGCAAATTTAGCCTGGGCTTCTGTAGCTATTCACCAAGTGCAGGTGAGTGCAAACTCCACCGGAGTTACCAAACAGACTCCTTGTCTTGCATAAGCCGTTAAGTGTTTGCTCAGGTTCCTAACACATGTTTAAATGTGATATTCCATTGTGCATAGACTAGGCTGCCTGCATGCAAGGAGACTATTCATTCAGCACACACATGCCCCTCAAGGGACACTGTTATGTCACCATAAGTATGCCTGCCCTTAGATAGGGTGTTGGTGTCCGTCACAGTATTCGGCAATACTGTGAAAACCAAGAGAAATGATTTATTGATTACAAATCTGATAGACCACAAGGTCTCAAAGTATTTCTCACAATGTGGCCAGGTCTTGGGCTTCTGTGGTGTCCTTAGGAATTTCTTTACATAATGAAAGACATAATGAATAATTTGCTATCATTATCTGAAGCATTTTCTGGATCATTTTTTAAAAATTCATTTCAGTTGTAGTATACAGTGTGGGCCAAAAGTTTTAGACCACTAGTGAAAATGCTTCTATTGACAATTTTTTCTAATATAAGTGTGTTTCATTGCAAATATAAAGACCAAGAGGCGTCTGAAAGCTTTGTAATAACTTTTGAACACCAAATATTAGTTACTCCACGGTCATTAGACCTAAACGGGGCACTTAATTTATGGGGACAATCCTGAGATGCTCTGTGGAATATTATGAAATGATGCAAGAATAACATGGGTCATCAGATTTTGCACAAACTTGTGGAGTCAGTCCAAGCTCAAAAGCACATTGTTTACAGCAAAAAAGGTCAACGTACCGAATGCTAATACATTCTTTTATGGATTTCAAAACACATATCTTAATTTCCTGGCTACTTATAAAAGTAGGATAATTAATTTCGTATAGTGTGTTCCAGGGCAACCAAAACATATAATAAAATTACCAGAGGTTTCATTAGGCTTCTTCGAAGGTGAAGTCCATCATAGGCTCCTTTGCCAGATAATGCTTTATTACCTAGTTAGATTGCCATTCAATGTTATCTAGCCAAATTATCGCCTACAAAGACCGTGGCATTTATGTATGAATGACGAATATGTAGCACCTTCTTCAGTGTGCTGAGAAGGGGTAGACATTAGTCACTACCCTGTAGTGAAAATCATAAATCTGATCGGTTCGATTTCTTTTCAGTAATGGACTCAGGGTGTCGGATCTTTTGAAAGATCATGAGAAGGGGTATACAAAAGTCATTCTAATGAGCAGAGTTGATTGATTAGTAGCACTCTGAGTCAGATATGCATTCCATAGCAACCAAGAAAACTTTTTAAATTGACTTTTTTCATGAAATAAATAGTTCTGCAATGTTTTACAGAGACTTATTACTAGTTAGGGTTAGGGTTTGTTAGGGTTTGTTACTAGTTCTCTGAAGGGTTGGAAGGGCCTGACTGTACGCAACTTCCTAAAACACATCATAACTTAACAGTTATAAATACTGTTTTTAGAGACAAACAAAGCACCACAATGACACGCATTTACTGTAATTGCAAAAAAATTACACTTGTAAATAAAAATAAACCCCTGAGCAACGTATGCTTGGACCAGGCACGCCCTTTGGCAGGAATACAAACTCTACAACATGATTTGTTATAAAAAACATTGTATTACATTTAGCAAACGCTAAATGGAAACATTTTTACTAGGGGTCTCCGAGTTTTGGCCCCCACTGCATATGGGCAGTTTTTTCCAGGCGACACACTGCTCCTCTTTGTTGTTGATCAACAATTGTTGGTCTTTCATGAAATTTTAGCTTGCATCATAAACCCCTGACACACTTTCACATTGGTAAACACTCTTGGTTGTATTTTATTTAACTGCATTGTAAACTTGGCTGTGGTGAAGTGTTATTATGTAATGGCTTATTGGAGGACAGAATAAGTCTGAATTTGTCCATTTCTGCCTTTCGTTTGATCCCAGGTCTGCAGAGGTCTAGCCAAGCAGACAGAGCTTAACGACTTCCTCCTAGATGTGTCAAAGTAAGTGATCGCACAGGAGGATATATATCCATGGGGAGCAATTCTTCTTATTTCATTTTAATCAAACAAGCAGAACAATGGAGCGAAGCCATGAACGATGGAATTAAATACTGCATGCCGTAGAAAGACGGCTGGCTATTGGACAACATTTTAAGCAATTTTGAGATGTTTTTAACATGGGTTATTGTCATATAGAAGAGCAATCATCATTAGTCTTAAGTACAAAGGCATGCAGGACGTAATGTAGCTTTTCCCTGTGTCTTATGTTAGTGTCTGTTACAGACACCAGATCGTTTTTCTTTCTGGCTCAGGTTTAGATGTGCAATTGGTGGGTCTTATTTGGGTTTCTTAGTCAACAAAAGCCTTGACAAGTTTTCATTAGGTAGGCCTTTGTCCCAATATGTGCTTTACTTGGCAGTTAGAGTAAGTGCATTAACAGTTATGTCTGTGATTAGGAACAAAACTTTTCCAAAAGACTAAGGATGATCAGCCTCCTAAACACTCACCCTGATATAATTTGATTGGTCAGATTTGTTGACATTCTGCTAAATGTACAGGATCCCTGAAAGTCTGTGAACTCTTTATAATGTTCTATATTTGTGCATAAATATGAGCTAAACATTTATGATAACCGTTGATTAGGCCTGCAAATGAGGCTTTTATTTAGGATTTTTCAACAATAGTGCATTTACATGCATTTAATAATCTGAAAAAATCCCGAAAATCATGTTTGTGTGAGTAATCCAATCAGTTAACATGCACTTAAAATCAGATCATGGGGAAACTCAAGGTTTACATGACTCAGGCAATAATGTAATTACTAATTTTCCACCAACCAATATTCTCACATCAGGGTGTGACATAAGCACCAAAATGCAATATTAAATAATATAATTCGTCACTACCTTGAGCATGTATTGCTTAACAGCATTTCACAGTTTTCCCAGCACATGATGCTGCGTTTAATTCCAGGTTTGCCAGGTTCCGAGACAGATATAAGCCAATATAGAAATAATACTGAAATTGGTGTATGAAAATAAATATTCTGAGAAGTCCGATTACTGAGATCAAATCATGCCCTCTTTATGAGATTTCTTAATCTGATTTCTAGATAGGAATATGCTGAATACATGAGCCTTTAAATATTTGGGTAATGCTGAAATAGTAGCAGTATATGTAAATGCACTCATAATTTCTCTTGAACTTTTCGAGGTAGACAATTTAGTGTTGTCTTCTTACCAAATGACCATGTTCTCTTGAGATTCAGTTCTTGATATTTTTTATGGTACATTTTAGAATTCATTGTAGCATCATTTATAGCAAACAGTCCTGACCCAGATGTCCAAATCCATGATACTACCAACATTGCTTCACAAATGAGATAAGGTCCTTATGCCAGAAAGCAGAATTTTCCTTTCTCCAGGCTTAATGCTTCTTATTTTATGCGGATAGTTCTACTTTAGTCTCATCTGGCTTGTCCATGGGAGTTTTAGCAAACTGGTGATGGGCAACAATGTTCTTTTTAGGGAGCAGTGGCTTACTCAGTGCAAGCCTGCAGCTCACTCTAGGGTTGTTAAATATTCTTCTGATGGCGAAGAGACCTTTAGCTGCTTAGAAGTTAACCTTGGACTCTCTGCCAGTGCTCTTTAATGGTTGCCTACTCCTGGGGATGGTTATAATGGTCCTGAATTCCATTTGTATACATCTGTGTAATATAAGAGGGGATAATTCCAAATGTGACCATGGGAGACAGAATATGACAAAAACCCTAATGCTGTTTACCATTTTGTTGCTGCATTTGAGGACAGTGTTTACAATTTTTGATAGAAGCCGTATTGTTTTCCTCTAATGTTATGCCTGTTGTTGTGTATGACACTCATAAAAAAATATTGTCAAATTAAATAAAGCTTTTTTTTTTTCAATTCACTACAGGACGTACTTTGACAACATTGTGGCAATAGATTCTCTACTTGAACATATAATGGTAAGTATGTTTGGCTTTCCTCAGTGGGGTCACATGGTTGGTCATGAGGAGAAAACATTTGTCGTTCATATTTGTCGCCAACACTGGTGAAGTAATACAAGCGATGAAAGAACTCCTGTCATTTGTTTGCTGTGTTTGGAGAAAATTCCTTCTAGAAACTGCTGATTCCATTCCCCTTTGGCTTTTTAACTTTGACTCTGTGCTCTTTTGCATTCTTGCATATACACTTTCAATGTCTGCCCCACCACTCCTCACTTACTTTGTCCACTGCTTTGTCTAGAAGACACACCAAACACACACCAGTTATCAGATCACTGACCCCCTCAAATCTGTATTTCATCCTGCTAAACAAACAGCACTGGAAGCATTGTTGGCAGGGCAGACAGGGGAATGACACAGGCACTGAGATGGGCAAATCAGTCTTTTTCTCAAATTCTAATCTTCGCAGCCACACTTTCTGTGAAAATATATGCTAGAATAATTCTTATTTAATAAGACCTTAAGACCCATCATTTTTAATATAAATTTTTTGAATTAAGGAGGTCTGCTTTGTTTCTTCTTAGTATTTTTGTAATGTCTTTATAAGCAGAGGTGCTAAGTAAAGGAGTACTTATTTTGTATTTTGTAACTGTACTTAAGAAAAATAATTATATACACTTTACAGTGTTATTAATGACCATACGTCCGAGGTTTGTGATTGATATATAAATACCTTGATACTGCATAGCTGGATATTGGTATGGTTAGTTATGAGTTATTTAGCAGCATCCATTTAAAAAATCCAAAGTATTTTTAACATTTTGGTTCTTTATGTATGACTGTTTTTATTCTGATGTTGATGCGGTTAGCTAAAGATAAAAATGTAATTTGAATGATTTTTTTTTTTTCATTTTGCCTTCAGTGTCATGGATCTGTACATCTTGCCCTTAAGAAAAGACATCCTGTTTCAAAAATTGAGTTAGAAAAGCTTTAAGAAATTATTTCCTTTTTTTTTTTTTTTACTTTAAGCACATTTAGTGGCTTGTACTATTAAAGACCACATGTACATCTGCCACCTCGGGTTATAAGAAATAAACATTTCCCCGTTGATGCCTCTCTCATTGACGTACATAATTAAACATGCATAAATGTGTACCTGTTAAGTAGCCAAAGCAAAACATTGAGAAGCAGTTCTCGTGTGAGATTTGTTAGAATTGTATTCATAATGAATTGGAATGTAGTTTATTCTCAATAGACATTAGTCATACAACCGAGCTTGGCTCGGACATTCTACGGTGTCAAAGAAACAAAATTAAGAAATGGAAGTGCTGTGCTCATTTGTGTTTCAGATATATGCAAAAAACCTGGTGAATGCAGACAGATGCGCCCTCTTCCAGGTCGATCACAATAACAAGGAGCTGTACTCGGACTTGTTTGATATCGGGGAGGAGAATGATGGGAAGCCAGTCTTTAAGAAGACCAAAGAAATTAGGTGAGGACCAAAAAGCTTTGCCGTCTGATATTTATACGAGTATATATCTGTTTCTATGTACTGTGTAAATGCGTTTGTCATGTTTTTTTTTTCTGATGTTCTGTTCACCCTGTTGGTGCTCCACCCTGGGAAGCTAAAAGGTCCTTCTTGCACGCGATGGCACTGAGCCCTTAGCACTGTGACAGTGACGTAAATATGACAACAATTTGAGTAACGAGACACGGATAGTTGGCCTCCTCCGTCTCTGTAATGCAGCTGCTTGAGGCTGCACTGTGTCCTAGCACAAACTGGACACAGGCCACTTTCAATACAATCAGAAATTAGTTCACATTGCTAACAGTCCTCCAGAGATGCAGAGCAAATGGGTCTCTTGTGTAATGAGCATCTTTTTGCCATATGATGTCACATCAATCTGGTGGCGAAGATTTTTCCTTTGCCTTTAACACATGATGCCAGTAGCCTCCAAAAGCTTTTACACTTACACTAGTATTTAGGCTTGAACGTTTACACACATACGCACATTTACGTGGCGGGCTGGGTGGGGGTTGGGGTGCTGTAGTTGCTCACATTTTGTTTAAACCTCTCACTCTTAAGTGGTGAACTCAGGAAGTATTTTCCAAAATAAAGAGCACAAACAGGTCCATAGCTGTCTGTAGCCAGGAGTCCAAAAGAGCCAGAGTTGCTAAGTTTTCTGCGTGGTACAGATGATATTCTAGAGATTAGCCAGTCTCAGGCACTTTTGTTCTACCTAATGATGTTTCTTGAGGTAAAAAACTGTTTTTTTGAAAATGTTCTTAAAAGCATATATTATACAGACCCTTCCTTCCTGCTGCTGTTAGACTCCACAATCAGCACAGCTCCAAGTAGACCGTGTGTACGTGTGTGTGTGTGTGTGTGTGTACGTGTGTGTGTGTGTGTGTGTGTACGTGTGTGTGTGTGTGTGTACGTACGTGTGTGTGTACGTACGTGTGTGTGTACGTACGTGTGTGTGTACGTACGTGTGTGTGTACGTGTGTGTGTGTACGTGTGTGCGTGTGTGAATTTCACAGAAAACACAGTGAATTTCCTCACTGAGACTAATAATGGATTATCTTATCTTACATTACGCACACATACACATATATAGACTGCTCACAAAGTTAGGGGATGTTTCTAAATGAAATATCCCATAATGAAATAACCCCTAATTTTTGTGAGCGGTATACATATAAACATTTAATTCTGCCTGTAGGTTTTCTATCGAGAAAGGCATAGCAGGACAGGTGGCACGAACAGGAGAGGTTTTGAATATTCCAGATGCCTATGCAGACCCTCGGTTCAACAGGTAACAGCAATTGAAATTTGTGAAGTATAATAATCACATGCCTCTGTTCAGCGTCCCGTTGATGGACAGCTCGGTTAACTCATTTGGGCATTTTCCTGTAATTATATATTTTTTTAAAAAGAGAACCAGTTTGAAAAATGACTGAAATGCTAATTGTGGTGACAGTACAAGTGATTGTATCAATGTACAGCAACATCTTTGTTAACTTCAACATGGAAGAAATGCTTGAATGAACATTGTTCCTTTGTCTAATCTTTTCTTTTACTTTTTAAAATAAATATCAGATCACCTTAAAGCAAGAAAGTGTATTTGTATTTCTATCGGCTACTCTTGGGTGAAATTCCTGAATATCAAAAACCAGATACCTGTTTAAATATACAGTGGGTACGAAAAGTATTCAGACCCCTTTACTCAGACCCCCTGCATTTATCACTCTTTGTTTCATTGCAACCATTTGCTCAAATCAAAACTTGTCTTACTAATGTACACTCAGCATCCCATCTTGACAGAAAAAAAAACAGATAAGTAGAATTTTTTGGCAGATTTATTTAAAAAAAGAAAAACTGAACTATGACATGATCATAAGTATTCAGCCATTTTGCTCAGTATTTAATAGAAGCAGCCTTTTGAGCTAGAACAGCCATGAGTCTTCTTGGGAATGGGGGAACTTCTTGGGACGTTTTTCACACCTTGATTTGAGGATTCTTTGCCATTCTTCCTTGCAAACTTTCTCCAGTTCTGTCAGGTTGAATGGTGAACGTTGGTAATTTCAGGTTTCTCCAGAGATGCTCAATTGGGTTTAGGTCAGGGCTCTCGCTGGGCCAGTCAAGAATGGTCACAGAGTTGTTCCGAAGCCACTCCTTTGTTATTTTAGCTGTGTGCTTCGGGTCATTGTCTTGTTGAAAGGTGAACCTTTGGCTCAGTCTGAGGTCCTGAGCACTCTGGAAGATGTTTTCTTCCAGGATATGTCTGTATTTGGCTGCATTCATCTTTCCTTTCAGTCGTCCTGTCCCTGCAGCTGAAAAACACCCCCATAGCATCATGCTGCCACCATCATGTTTCACTGTTGGGATTTATAGGGCAGGTGAGGAACAGTGCCTGGTTTTCTCCACACATACCGTTTAGAATTAACGCCAAAAAGTTCAATCTTCATCTCATCAGACCAGAGAATCTTCTTTCTCATAGTCTAAAAATCTTTCATGTGTTTTTTGGCAAACTCTATGTGGGCTTTCATATGCCTTGCACTAAGGAGAGGCTTCCGTCGGGCCACTCTGCCATAAAGCCCCGACTGGTGGATGTCTTTTTTTTTTCTGTCAAGATGGGATGCTGAATGTACATTAATGAGAAATAAAATGAACTTTTTTTTATTTTAGCAAATGGCTGCAGTGAAACAGAGTGAAATGTGAGAAACAACGAGTGAATGTTTCCGTACCCACTGTACAATTTAAATTCAACTTATCAGTTCTTACTAACACATTTTATGCTTCAAATACATGTCTGCAATTAGTGCGAAAATACATGAGGTGCAAAAATGTAATGAGGAGACATCTATGTATCATGACCGGTGCATAGTGGTATCATGTATGTCATCATGTCGTTTGTTTTTTAAAGACTCCACAAGAGCATTGGCGGAGGTTGGACACTTAAAAGCACACAAAAGCTTTGGCTACAGATTAAGGAAAAAAAAAAACTAACGCAAATTTTGTGAAACGTTGCCCCAGCATGATAGACATACAGCAAATAAAAACATTAGGTAACAGCGGTACACCTAGTTTGGTAATATAGTATAATAAATATCCTGGTATAATAAGAGCATTACTTGCCAAATGTATTCCAGCTGTACGAAGTGCATATAATTTGCATCGATGATTAAAGCTACTTTTTGTTTTGTTCTCTCATTTCCCTTCCCCTTTTCACAGAGAAGTGGACCTTTACACTGGTTACACGACGCGGAACATCCTGTGCATGCCCATTGTCAGTCGAGGGACCGTAATAGGTGTCGTACAGATGGTTAACAAGCTGAACGGAAGTGCCTTTACTAAAACGGATGAGAACAACTTTAAGATGTTTGCTGTCTTTTGCGCTCTGGCCTTACACTGTGCAAATGTGAGTGGCAGACCAGTGCATTTAGCAAAACATCTCAGAGTGGTCTGAGTCGCTCTCCAGAGCTAAGTGCTTGCAGGTGTGCCACATGACGGCGTTTTTAAATTAATGAGCTCTGTTAATATTCTGTAAGCATCGATCAATGAGATTCATAATTAGGCATAGCTCGCACCTTGTGATTTTTTTTTTTTTAAATAAAGTGAGTCACTAAGGAACTTTAGACTGTAATCTGACATGAAAAGTGCCAACATTGAATCATCATCAGTGAGGTGTTTATCATGACCTGCTGTGAGCTGTTTGTGATAGTAATAACCAGTACAAAGAAAAAGGTTTCCTTCACAGGATCACACCACACACTTTATAAATATATTGGTCTTTAGAGATTTTCCAGTGGCAGTGTTAGGTTTTGTAAATACAGTCGATTCCGGTTAATGGGACCATTATCGGGACAAGATCGTTTTGGTCCTAATAACCAGCTGGTCCGATTAAACGAACATGCCCTGTGTTACAAGATGGGATGTATTATAATTTATGTAACATATTTAATGTTTATTAAACCTTTATTTTGGGATTTGCGCGTATAGCGAACATGCAAACAAGAACTACTGTTGCTTACCAACTTTGTTCATTGAAAAATAAATTTGCAAACAAGTTTTTCGAAACGATCTA
>JAUZST010000031.1:0-13596 GCA_034779995.1 Parotocinclus haroldoi | reverse complement strand
AACTTATTATTATTTTTGTACTTAACTATTGTAAGTCGCTTTGGACAAAAGTGTCTGCCAAATGTAATGTAATGTAAAAGATGGATGAAGCTAAATACAGGGCAATCCTGGAAAAAGACTTGTTGGAGGCTGTAAAGTCTGGGAAGTAGATTCATCTTCCAGCAAGACAATGACCTCAAGCATACAGCCAGAGCTACAATGGAATGGTTTAAATCAAATACAATGCACGTGTTATAATGGCCCAGTTAAAGTCTAAACTAAATCCCATTGAGCATCTTTAGCACGACACGGAAATTGCTGTTCACAGACACTATCCATTCAATCTGGGCTATTTTGCAAAGAAGAATGGGCAAAAACTCTTAGTCTTGAGATGCACAAAGTTGGTAGAGACATATCCCCAAAAGACTTGCAGCGAGTGGTGGCCTCACAAGTATTTATATACAGAGACTTAATACTTTTGCATGTTACACTTTTCAGTTTGTTACTTGATTACAATTTTGAAAACCATGTATCATTTTCGTTCCACTTTACATTTGTGTGCTGTCACTTAAAATCTCATAATAAATACATGTTCAAGTTCATACAATACAATTAAGTTTGTGGTTTTGACATTATGTGAAAATATTTAAGGGCTATGCATACTTTTGCAAGTCACTGTATGAGGTGCTGACTAATTATATCTTCACATTTAAATAATACAGGTAGTTACTGTTTAATGACCACTGGTTAATGACTTATTGGCCATGTCCTCATTTGCCCTTTATCTCATGCTTGGACAAGAGACTGTTGTACTTCGATAGATGTGTTAAGAGACTTTTTGGATTTGCATTTCAATGGGAGACAGGTCTGAACTGCAGGTAGGCCAATCTAGTACCCACACTTTTTCACTACATAGCCATGCTGTCGTAACGCAGTATGTGGCTAGGCTTCGTCCTGCTGAGGTATACAGGGACGTCCCTGAAAAAGACTTTTCAGGGACATATGAATTGCTTCATATGTTGCTCCAAAATCTGCATGTACCTTTCAACATTAATGAGGCCTTCATATATGTGCAAGTTATCCATGCCATGGGCACTAATACACCCTCACACCATCAGAGATTCTGGCTTTTGAACTTTGCACTGATAACAATCCAGACAGTCCTTTTCCTCTTTGGCCCAGAGGAAACAACATCCATGATTTCCGAAAGCAATTTGAAATTTGGACTCATCAGACCACAAGGCACTTTTCCACTTTGCATCAATCCATCTCAGATGAGCTTAGACCCAGGGAAGCCGGCAGCATTTCTGTGTTGTTGATATATGGCTTTCAATTTGCATGGTGGAGTTTTAACTTGCACTTGTAGATTGAATGATGAACTGTGTTAACTGACAATGGTTTTCTGAACTGTTCCTGAGCCCATGTGGTGATATCTGTGAGGTAATGTTGGGTTTTAATGCAGTACTGCCTGAAAGATCAAAGGTATTCGGTGTTGTTTTTTTCCCTTGCTGCTTACTTGCAAAGATTTCTCCAGATTTTCTGAATCATTTGATGATATTAGGTGATGATGAAATCCCTAAATTTCATGCACTTGCACATGTTGAGAAATGTTGCATGCATCAAATTCAAGATCAGTGAATATTTGCAAAAAACAATAACATTTATCAATTTAAACATTAAATGTCTTGCCTTGAATCTTTTTAAGGGATTTTTACTGTACTCGGTACAAAGAAAGATATGGTAATGCGCATTTCATGCATCCCTTATCCAGCGCCTCTTTGTCCCGTCATGAACCGTGCATTAATCATTGCCAGGTTCACATCACCTGACTCACTCATGTTGTTTAAGCATGATCTCCACCCACAATTACGTCATAAGTCAAAGTGTCATGCTGAGACTCGAAGTCTCCATGTCCTCCCCGTGTCTACGTGTGTTTACTCTGGGTCCTCCCACAGTCCAAAGACATGCGTGTTAGGTTAATTGGTGTCTCTAAATTGGCATTAACTTGTGTGTGTGTGTCTTTGACGACAGGCGATGCGACACGTCGGTCAAAGTATTCCCTTGTTGCGTCTTCGTCTTCGTGGGGATGACCCCACATCAAGCTTGACTTGAACTGCGAGAAAATTTGATTATTGAAGCATCACATTCAATACTTTAGAAATAAATCTAACTTATTGAAATATAATTTCCAAGGCCACCAAACAAATGTTTGGGTGAGTTGTATTTGCACGTGTAAGATCCATTAGTAGCTTCAGCTGCAAAATAGTACTTAGGTCTACTACACTACACAGAATTCCGCTATCCATAAAACACATAACCCATTAAAAAATGTATTTTAGAAGGCATTTATAGACAAGTCCCAGATATATGTTGCAAATTTATGCACTACAAAACCTAGGAGCTAAAACCTGAAATGTATTCCCTTAGTCAGAGGGTTCTGAGGCTCAGGCTCTGTGAACAGAGTGTTTGCACTGCTTTACGACTCAATAAAAATAACAATATCTGAAAATTGGCTCTGTGAAACTACATGTCTGAGTGAACTATAGCTTACGAAGTCCTAAATAGAACTAATATAATGGCAGTGATTCTTCTCATTGTCAGAGATCCAAATAGTGTGCATGTACAGGCTAGGTAAAATTAGGGGTACAATAGACTAGATGACTAGATGACTGATAAGTCCACAAGTGTGCACTATGTGGAGCTGTACCCAGAGCGTCCTGGAGTGCCTAGAGACAATGCAGAATCCATGCAGACAGAGTTTGGACCAGAAGTCTCTGCTGTAAGGCAACAGTAATAACTGCTCATAAAACTGTACCATTTGTAAAATCTACTACAGTGGGGTTTGAAAGTTTGGGCAGCCTTGTTAATTTTCCTGATTTACCTTTAGAAATAATTGATTGTTTGGATAAAAAAATCAGTAAAATATATAATATAGAGAACAAACAGTGATATTTCAGAAGTGAAATGAAGTTTATATGATTTACAGAAAGTGTGCAATAACTGGTTAAACAAAATTAGGCAGGTGCACAAATTTGGGCACTGTTGTCATTTTATTGATTTAAAAACCTTTAAAACGAATTATTGGAACTCAAATGTGGTTTGGTAAGTTCAGTGACCCTTGACCTCTATACACAGGTGACTCCAATTATGAGAAAGGGTATTTAAGCGGGGAAAATTGTACGTTTTTCTCCTCTTTGCATGTCCTCTGAAAAATCGCAGCATAGGAGTCTTAAAACAACTTTCAAATGACCTGAAAACAAAGATTGTTCATTGTCATGGTTTAGGGGAAGGATACAGAAAGCTATCTCAGAGATTTCAGCTTTCAGTCTCCACTGTGAGAAACATTGTGAGAAAATGGAAGAGCACAGGCACAGGTACACTTTAGAAACAAGCCCCAAAAATTTGCAACCCACAACCACCTGTTGTTACCAACTGTTGTTTATCGACTTTATAGAATATGAGCAGAAATCCACTGACAATAAGCAGACCTGGCAACTAACCACTCGGCTTGATCGATTGTTTGCGTTCTTGTGCGGACTGAGAAAACCAAATGAAATTGGAGTATGCTCTGAGAAATACCATTACTGAGGTAAAATCCAGCTCTCGATCGGGTTTCGTAATCTGATTTCTGCAGCGCAATTATGTTATGAATTCCTGTCGCATTCGCAACACGAGCAAGTAATTCAAAAGAGAGCAGGGAACTGACAAGAGTGCTGAAACTGCAAGAAATGAGAAATGCATCTAACCTTTGTGGCTGTACTGCAAAGAAAGGTAACACACTGCTCACCAAAATGAGGGGATATTTCATTAGGGAATATTTCACTTTTAGATATCCTCCATTTTTGGGGAGTATATACAAAAAGTAGGCTAAGTAACCTTGACAATAAAGATAATAATAAATTAGGGGATCACAGGCATAGATGAGAATGGTACAGGTGGTGGAGACCCTGTACAGAAAACATGGAGGAATCCAAATTACCTTGACATACTGGCCGAAGAAGTGTGTGACCTCGGAGGTGAAGCAGCCTGATGAGTCCACAGGGCAGATGGGAGCAGAGTCTCTCTCGATGATGTTATTCTCCATACACACCCGGTAATCATCCTGAAATAGAGAGAGACGGCTGAGATTTTAACGTCTTAATTGCATTTTTGCTTAGAAAGAATTGATTCATTATTAAGCCATACGAGTGTACGAAATCAGTTTCAACAGACAGCACGACATCATGGATCAGCAGCAAAAGTTCACATCTCTCCTAAAACACGTCACGTATGACACACGAAAATCTACAGGAGAGCTGCCTCCATCATCAAAGATCCCACCCACCCCCAATATGGACTATTCACACTGGTCGGAGGTACAGAAGTGTAAAATAAGATTTTCATTGGACAGGGAAATAAGTTTCCTTACTGTTCATATGACAATAAAGCTTTGAATTGAAAACAAAATGTGTGTTTCATACAAATTGTCAGTGCCCTCAAAATGCAAAGTCTCTTGAGCTTCACATGGTGTATTAGACAGATGTTTTTGTGAGTTCGGTTCTCCTCCCCCCTGCTGATTCCACAGGCAGTGGCCACATTTACAAATGAAGGGATGTTAATTGGAGCCATCAGAGTCGTCAGTTTGGACTAAGGGTCTTTTGACCCTCTTTCAGGACTTCGGCCGGGGGGGGGGGGGGAAATATTTGGACATATATTGTTAATTTGTTAATTTTTAACACTCCAAACCCACAAAATGATACATTATCAACCTTTTCGACTTGTATTTTCAAAATGTATAAAGTGTTATAAATCATTTATGGCAGTCATGTGTGATGTGCAAGACTGAGGGAGCTCGAGGTGAGGCTTAGTGTCACCACAGACCCAAAGGTGTGGGCCCAGGATTCTGGGGGCACAGACCAAATGGATGGGCTCTCTGTGAGGTCCCAGGGTGAAGGTTCTTAGTACCACAGGCCCCGAGGGACAGGGCAAAGGGTCAGGTTCTCTGTCTCACAGGACCGAGCCATGGGTTTTTGCTGCCACAGGCCCTGAGCTGTGGGATCTTAGCACTTGCACACCTCTACAGCCCCTCACAGGCTCAGAGGCATTGCCCTGGGGATTGGGCTCTTAATGACTCAGACTCAAAGGCGTGGGATTTCACATGCAATATAAATATACATACATATTTTGCTTTCTGTATTATTAATATATCAGAATGATTTCATTTGATTTTGTTCTAGGTTATACTAAGTGCCTATTCATCCTGCTATTTAACTTCTAATCACCAATTTCTATTTCTAATCAAACGTCTTATTGCAGGATAAGATCAGCAGAGCTCATACAGAGACAGATAGACCAATAGAGAGAGACAGAGAGAGAAAGACAGACTGAGAGAGAGAAAGACAGACTGAGAGAGAGGGAGAGAAACAGACAGACAGAAAGAGAGAGACGGAGAGAGAGAGACAGAGAGACAGACAGACACACAGAGAGAGAGAAAAAAACAGAGACAGAGAGAGAGAGAGACAGAGAGAGAGAGACAGAGAGACAGAGAGAGAGAGACAGAGAGAGAGACTCGGCAACCCAGCATCAATAAGCAGATGTGTTTATATTACACGCGCTCTCTGAGGTAACATTTCCACACACACACTTCCTAAAGCACATCACAGAGCTCTGAAGCACCTAATTGTGCCCCTGAGATGCACACTTACTGCTCCGAAGTAGGGCGCCTGATGAACCACTCCTGTACCCTCTTCCTCGCGGACGTAGTTATCGAGCAGCACGGAAAATGCTCCACTGTCTTTACACTGAGGGAACAGGAGAGATCACACACTGCACAGTGTGCACTTTCACAAAACGTCCGTAATTATTAGCACGGTGTATTACAACCAGACCGACTTAAGATCACCTTGATGAAGTACTCAAACAGAGGTTTGTATTGTTTTCCCTTCAGGGTCTTGCCAGGAAACCTGAAAGAGACAAACGAGAGCAGAAGCTCAGCCTCATTTCTTCCTGGACGACTTTATTGTAAGTTTAGAAAAAAAAAAATTAAAGATACTATAATTTCTTTATGACACAGCTAAAATAAAGCATGGGCTGCGTTCGAAATCACATACTTTAACAGTACGCACTAGATTGGATTCATTACGCACTGCTCAGCCGCTACAGCAGTACGCTCTTTAAGTACGCGAGTAATTATTATTATTATTATTATTATAAAAAATAAAAATGTACATTTTTAAAACCCTCTATTAATTTCATTAAAAGCCCAATCCGCCAACATATATAACTATTTGAAAATATTGTTCAATTAAAAAATATTGTTAAATAAATTTTTTTTTTTTTTTTTTAGATTTCATACATTGAACGCCTTCGCTGCTCCAGTTTAATCATGGGATAGGATATTGTGCTTTGATTGCATACTGAAAAATGGCTGGCAAATGAGGACGTCATCCGGGGACTTTTTGTGTACTGTTTCAAGCGTACTTCGTATTCGAACACACTACATGCTCTCGCCTACTGCTTTCGCGTACTGCATAGTATGGAAGTATGCGATTTCGGATGCAGCTTTGGTCTCTCAGACGTGCTGCGTTTAGAGGTTTTCCACATATTATTAAGCATCACTTAAACTAAAAGGTCCTCCAACGTTTATGCACTTTTCCCTTGAGCTATGCAAGTGCAGATAACCTTGAACTTTGAACCTTGAGCGCCAGAAAGGTCGAAAACAAAGCATGGAAATTAGGAGTGCAGAAGAGCAAAGTGACCATGTAGAGAACATTCGGGGTGTGGTGTCACTTCCGTCTCTGCCGAGCAGAATAGTTTTATAGTTTCTCTCTCCCTCTGCAACCTAGCTGACCGAAACAGAATCCACAGTTCTAATTAGTGTCCCGGGGCACTGAAGACGTCGTGTCGACACACATTCCACTTGAGAACCATCAAATCACTAAACCAACAGTGACTGTTTACTGGACTAAATAATGCAGATACCCATAATTTACATTTATATTTATTATACATTTATCACACATTTATGTCATTTAGCAGACACCCTTATCTAGAACAACTTACAATTCATACAGTCTTACAACCCAAGCAATGGGTTAAGGGTCTTGCTTAAGGACCCAACTGTCAAAGAGGTGAGATCTGAATCCTGGACCTTCTGGTCCATAGTCCAGTACCATAACCACTAGGCTAACCGTATTGTTTAATATATAAAATATCGCACAAAAGTGAGAACACCCTTCATATGTTGGTAAACATTTCCTAATTAAATCTTTTTTATGAGACAACACTGAAGATCGAGACTTTGGCTCTGAACTTTCACTTGGGCATGGAGTTCACGAGAGCTCCACTCCTCCATGATGACATCATAGAGTTGGCGGCTGTTAGAGACCTTGTGCTCCTCCACCTTTTGTTTAAGAATGCCTCACAGATGCTCAACAGGGTTTAGGTCGGAATACATGCTTGACCTTTACCCTCAGTTTCTTTAGTAAGGCAGTGGTCGTGTTGGAAGTGTGTTTGGGGTTGTTATGTTGGAATACTGCCCTACAGCCCAGGTTTCTGAAGGGAGGGGATCATGCTCTGCTTCTGTATGGAACATGATTCATGATTCCCTCAACGAACTGCAGCTTCCCACCACCATGCTTAACTGTAGGCAAGACCCACTTGCCTTTGTACTCCTCACATGGTTAATGTCACACGCACTTGAGACCAAGACCAACTGATTTGGTTCAGGTGGTGTCATCAGAGCACAGGGCACAAGGGGTTCCAGTAATTCATGACATTAATATTTCCTGTTAAACTGCTGTACAGTATTGGCCACCGGCCAATCTTCTTACAGCCTAGGTTATCTTATGTAGAGTGTGCTTGAACTTCCAGTGAGCAATGAGAGAAACAACACCAAATTTGATTCATAACCGAGACCGTGTAGCACAAACGAGTCACGTGAAACCGTGGAGGGAAAATGGCTAATCGGGTACAATTTGACCATTTTCACTGAGGGGTTTACTCACTTTTGTTGCCAGCGTTTTAGACATTTATGTCCATGTATTGTTGTTTTGAGGGCACATCAAATGTACACTGTTATACAAGCCATAGACAGACTATTTTATATTGTATCAAAGTGTCAGATCTTCAGCACTGTCGCATAAAAAGATAAAATAATTACAAAAATGTGAGGGTTGTCCTGACTTTTGTAATGTACCGTACGTACGAGTCTTACGACACAGTTAGATTTGTTGTTTTACCGTTGCGAATAATGACCACATAGACCATACGGTCGACGACTAGACCCGGAAGTCCCCTTTTTTCACCGATCTTCACGTCAATCTAAGAGCTTTTGCATATCTAAGCCTTTTCAACCAGTTTCCCGTCTGAAAACGTGATTTGCCAGCTGCTACCCTTCCAAAAAGGCAATCCCGAATCAAACTTCTGCAAACTGTGACATCCTGATGAAGCTGCCAGAGACAGCAGAAGACTGATCAATCCAAATAAGATTTATCTAGTTTGTTTGTCTTGTTCTTTTTGAGATTGCTTATTTGCACTCACATGAAGTAGCATCTACTAAGAAGCCTGCTAAACACGTAACGTAAACGTTAGGAATAAAGAATTGAAATAATTTTTTTTTTTTATAAAAACACTGAGATGAGCTAAGAGTTCAGATATCACAATCATTACTGGAGCATCGGGACAGTGATATTCAGATTCAGGCTCCTCACTCACTTGTCCAGGACAGTGTATTCACTCTCGGATTTGAACAGCGCACCCAGTCTGGCCTCCATCATGATGTACACTTTCTCAGTGCCATTGTCTAAAAGACAGAAATGAGATCATTAACCGTTTGGTCAGTAGGAATTTCTTAAATGAAAAGCAGCTCACTTTTTTTTTTTACAAAGACAATCAGGAACTCAAACTGCTTCGTTTTCACTTTTTAACAGCGGGGTTCCTGCTGTCACCTCACAGCTCCTGAGCCTCCCAATCATTGCCTGTGTGTCCCAGCAAGTTCCTATTTCTACGAGAATCCAAAGACACGAGTTGGACGACTATGAAACGCAATGTCATTCTCAGCTCCCTAGTCAAGTCAGATTTAATTATTTAGCACTACAACACTGTATCGTTTCACAGCAGCTTTATAAATATATCGGCTCAAAGCCCTGGCTGAGCAAGCCTGAGGCGACAGTGAGAAGGGGAAAGGAAAAAATAAAAATAAAAACAATTAAATTTAAAAAAAAAATAATAAAAAAATATTTAAAAAAACTTTACACTCACCCTAATAAATGTTCATTTATCCATTTCATTAGTTTTTTGTATTTATTTCTCATTGTAAAACTACAGTTATGCTCCATTTTAAAAAATGTCCTCTTTTTAAAGTGTCTGAAACGGATTCATTGGATTTACATGCGTTCTTATGGGAACTACGGCTTCAGGATTCAGATTCAGGACTACGGATTCGTTTCTGCTATATCGGATTAATGACGAAAACTGAGGTTCCACTGTAAAGGCCCTTCCTTAAAGAGCAGCCTGGATGGTAAAAGCAAAAATGACTCAATCCAAGAACATATGAACATCATGCACACGCATTGCTCAGAGTCTGCCTCAAGGTTGCCAGATTTGCTTTCATAAAACCATCACGAGTGTGAAAACATTCCGCAAATAAATGTATACAGACTTGTTTCGTTTGTAACATTATCTGCATTATTAATCGAGGGTTATTTAAAAAAAATAAAATAAAAATTAAAAAACTTTGCCATTTCCTATGTTGTATCGTCACGAGGCTTGACTTGGACTTGGCACAAACTGGCTTGTGAGCGTCTATGGATTAAGCAGGAGAAATTATAAGGACAGGATCAGAGCCATCGGTGTGGGAGAAAGAGCTGGAGGAGGGAGTGAGGAACTGTGGAGGGAGTTAAAGTGCATCAATAAAAGATGGCACTGGCAGAGGAACGACTGCAGGCCTGACTCTCGCTGATGGCATTGATCTAAGCAGGCAGTGAGTGCATTTCACTGTTTATGATCTTATATACTGTACGTATACCCAACATGCATCTCTCTAAAGCACTACAACCTGTATTAACAAACACCTAACCTCCAGACATCCCTGCCGCTCGTTTAGCCAGCAAACTGGAAATCTAGAATTTAACATGAATCGTATTTTCAGGTTTGTAAATTCAGGCTGCAGATTCGACGACAGCTTCATCTCCCCGGATTAGTTCGCTGTGGGAACAGATCCTCGAGCTCACGGAGGAGAATACGCGGGGAACGGAGCAGGAAGATGAATCCCCCGTCGCTGCATTAGTATTCTGAGCTTCACTCTCATGCAGCACCGATCAGCCTGCAACTGCGACGCACAAGCTCGCGGCGCCCCCTGCTGACGCACTGACCGAACGTGGCTCGGTCTGCCAAAGTAGGTCAAGCGTTTACCGTGGGAACACAGGCATGACAAAAAAGCAGAGCGCAGACTATTTTTATACGTGAACAAGACCATTTTTTTCTTCTTCTTCTTC
Organism: Parotocinclus haroldoi; assembly: GCA_034779995.1. Classification (NCBI taxonomy): domain Eukaryota; kingdom Metazoa; phylum Chordata; class Actinopteri; order Siluriformes; family Loricariidae; genus Parotocinclus; species Parotocinclus haroldoi. The sequence goes on along the minus strand of JAUZST010000031.1, from coordinate 3,142 downwards.
TTCTTTTCTTTTTGGAAGTGACCCGATTTGTCTCAACCCACATCGTTTTCGCTCCACAAAAGAGCGTTCAGGACGTCTTCGTCTTTTAAGGATGCCACCGACAACCGCTTAACGAGTTCAGACCGACGCACCGACCTCTGTCCGAGCTGATAAAAAGCTAATAAGAAAAGATTAAGTATGCGTATTTCATAACCAGAAATTAAAGTGCAAATTGTAAGTTGAAAAATTGGAATTCAGTAAACCTAAAGCGCTAGAGTGCTGCTTCACTCTGAATGTTTACATTTAATCAGTTATCTTAGTTTTAATCGATGCTTTTGCATGCTCTGACGATAATCCGCACGGTGGCTCAGTGGGTAGCACTGTTGCCTCACAGCAAGAAGGTCCCGTGGTTCAATCCCAGGCTACAGTGGCCAGGGTCCTCCCTGTGTCTGCATGGGTTTACTCCAGGTACTCCGGTTTCGTCCAACAGTTCAAAAACATGCGGAATTTTAACTGATTGACCTAGAATTGGTCCCCAATCTGAGTATAGATGACTAGTTTAGATAATAATTGGTATAACTTTGTGTCTGTCGATTAAATGGCTTTTGTTTATAAATAAACAAACCAGACAGAATCTTTTCTGTATTTGCAGTACGCGCAGGTGATCAAATACATTCAAAGTTTCTGGATAGCAAAAGAATATGTCAATAGTTTTTTTTTTTTTAGATTTTTTTTTTAATATAAAGATTTGTTAGCAAAGGGATGCAAGATCCCTGGTTCGATCCTAACCACAGGCTCCATCTGTGTGTAGTTTGCACGTTCCTTCTACATCCAGTCATGCCTGTTAGGTAAATTGGTGCTTCCAAAGTGCTCTTATAAATGCATGTGCCCTATGATGGATTGGTACCTTGCCAAAAGTTGTTCCTGTCTTGCACTCTATGCCGCCAGTTGGGCACCGGCTCTCCCGCAATCCCGACCAGGATCGAGCGGATAAGAAAGTGAACTGATGGAATTCTTTATAAGTGAAGTCTGTATTTATTTTGCGAATCAGCCCGTTTTCTTCAGATCACTGAACTCACAGGGCCCTATATTAAGCTCAAAACAGGAGCCAAGAGCATCACGGTTCAACCACGGGACACCCCAGGACCGACACTGACCTTTAACTTTGACGTACGTAAACTCGGGGTTCACGCACAGTGCCAGATTACTGGGTAGAGTCCAAGGAGTGGTGGTCCAGGCAATCAGAGCCACTCCGGGGTCCTCCAGAAGAGGGAAGTTCACGATGACAGATGGATCCTGAACATCCTGTTCATAAAAAAAAAAAAAAATCAAATGATCCGCTTCCATTAGTGTGATTGTGTGACAAAGTGCCTGGATTGTACCTTGTAGTTCTGGTGAGACTCGAAGTTGGAGAGCGGGGTGTTACAGGCCGTGGAGAATGGCATAACCTTCACACCTCTGTACACCAGGCCTTTATCATACAGCTGCTTAAACACCCACCTACACACACACACACACACAATTGCATTGTCGTATTTGTGAGGTCCTTCTGCGCTCCAAATCTTCGCTGCAATATCAAAGCAGATTAAACGTTTGCTGAAACGCTCCAGCCAGGTTTGAATGCTTACCATACGGTCTCCATGAACCACGGGTAAAGCGTCTTATAATCGTTCTTAAAGTCGATCCAGCGGCCCATTCTTGTAACAGAGGTCTGAAACATAACAGAATGGGCAAAAACCAAACACCCCAATCACTCAAGTCACCTTAAAATAAATAGTCTATTACAAAAAGATACACATTTACTTCCAGTAAAGGTTAAGATTTTTTCATTTATTGAGCGTGGATTAAACTAAATTCACAAACTGCAATTGTAAAACTATTAAATGTTTAGTTGGGGTCCCACTACAGGCCATCACCAAGCCAGACAAATGCAAATCACATACCCGATGATTACAACTCTCTCTCTCTTACCTCCCACTCACTGGCATATCTCATCACAATACCCCTGCACTGATTGTTGTACTCAGCAATCCCCATCTTAGCAACATCCTCTGGTCCTTTAATCCCCAGGGTCTTATCGATCTCATATTCCTGAAAAAACAACACAAGCGTGCACATCTGAACAGCATGTGAAACACAGACAGCCCCAAAGGGGTTATTATTGTCAGTCAGATTTTTCTGTTTTACAATAGAAAAGGTATCTAGGTCCAAAGCAAGCAAGCAAGCAAGCCTAGGGCAACAGTGGAAAGGAAAAACTCCCCAAATGTGATGAGGAAGAAACCTCGAGAAGACCAAGACTCAAAAAGCAATCCAACCTGCTTGGGTGAATCAGATTTTAGAAATAAGAATGAATCCAAGTTATCTAATGAGTAAGTTTATAGTAATAAGCGCTGTGCTAACAAGTCAATACAGCCATAGGAAAGTGCTAACAAGTCAATTATACCATGATATTTATTTTCATGATACACTACACGCAGTTTCAGATATTCAAATGTTAATTCTTTGGAAGGAAAACACTTTCAATTAGACAATTAAATCACAATCTAGTGCAGTTTTGACTTATCCACTGAAATATCAATCATGATTTAGAATCAGATTATACACTGTAAAATGGATTTAAGATGTGGAACATGAAAATATATCAAAATATCAACGTATCGTGATGTAATCGTATTGTGACGTCCTTCCCAATACCCACCCCTAAAAGTCACAGTAACTCCACAGACACTCGATGCAAAAATGAACATTAACATATTTACATGATATAATCTTTAACTAAATGTAATAATTGTTCATAATAATCTATTGTGACAAGCATCCATAACGGAGTCACAGTTTGCATTATGTTACAGCAACCCTCATCATCCTGGGACCTTAGCTCTGGGACTGATTTGTTCGGAAACACACGATGCTCCTTCACAATTCCAAAACAAGACGATAAGTGGATTTCCGGCCGGAGGTGCCTTTATCTCAGGGGGACACACACTGGTTAAAAGCGCTGCACACCTCTGAGCCTCACACTCACTGATATGGCATGGTATCTTTTACAGCACATTAACTTTTATGATGCATTTTCACCTTCACCAGGAGAGAGGGAGAGAGAGAGAGAGAGAGAGAGAGAGAGAGAGAGAGAGAGAGAGAGAGAGAGAGAGAGAGAGAGAGA